>PVJA010014138.1:0-48005 GCA_004027025.1 Myocastor coypus
TTTTTTTTTTTTTTTTTTTTTTTTTTTTTTTTACAGTAGCAATTAACTCTCAAATTTTTTCCTCTATTTTGAAACATTTCCAATACCATTTTTATTGATAAATATCTGCGTTTTTTTTAAAATCATCTATTTTTCTTAAAATAAAGGAAAAATGTGTGTGTGGGCTACAGAGAGAGAGAGAGAGAGAGAGACAGAGACAGAGAGAGAGAGAGAGAGAGAATAAAGAAGGATAAGAAATTGGAAATTTCAACAGTGGAAAATTAATTCATCCCAAAATGTGGTTAAATAAACATTTATATCCATTTTTTCATACTAAGAATTTCATTTTTCAGATCTAGGACTGAAATTTACTTAGAAAAACTAGAGTCCTCTCAAAAATTTTTGAAATTGATATACATAGATTTCATAATAATATAAGTCACAAACTGATCAGTGCATAGTGCTAGAACAGTTTAACTATAAATAAATATCAAGCTTAGAATTTCTAAATAATTATGATTAAGCAGGAAAAAAGGTCATGTGAGGGAAAATTCACACAATAAAGAGACAACAAATGAAAAGAAATCAACTCTGAAGAGACAGAAATAGATTAAAATAAAAGACAAAATTGCTAGCATCTGTCTTTTAGACTTAAATGTTCATTTAGAAAATATGGAAATACTGAAAATATAGAAGAACATGACTTCACAAAGTATATAGTAAGCAAATAAGCATTTATATGCTCAAAAGAATAAAACTTATGGTTTCCTAAAATCTAACATTAAAATTAAAAACAATAAAAATTGAGAAAAGCAGTGAGATGATTAGTAATCATTTTCACAAAGTAAATAGTAGTGGTGATAGGACAAAGACCAAGAGTTTACAGTGATTTTATTTGCTTAGTCAGGGCCTCACTTTACAGTGCCATAAACAGAATGTACTTCAGGCTGGCCTTGAACTCACAGCACTCTCCCTGTACTAGCATTTTCAATAACAACTGTGCAGCATCATTCCTGGCTCCAAGAGAAGCTTTTATATTCTAATGCACACACACAAAAATACAGTATTAGACAAATATGAGTTTTCTCACAACCAATGAATTTATATTTCAATTTTAATTTAATTTGAATTTGAGTTATTACATTATGAAGAATTACTGATCAATTAATTATAAATTAAAACTGATTATTAGTTGAAATATTTTAATGCTAAACTATTAGTATTAAACCTCAAAGCATAAGAGCTTGTATTTTGAAGCTTTAAAAGAAAGGTGAGATTTGTTATACATGAATTAATGACAACTGACTATGTTTGAATTTTCCAAAGGTAATATTCAATTTTGTCATAAAAAACTGAAATGTTGTGAAATACAAAGCAGAAGAAATAATTTTTACATAAAACTTTTATCTTGCTTTTTAAATTTGTTACAGCTATGTGCAACCTAAGAGACTAAAATAAAGCTAAATCCATTCTGACACATTTGTGGGTACCAACATTACAAAATAAATTTATGAGGAACACTCCAATGTACAGCTCCAGGGGAGAATCCTTTCTGATTTTTCCTAGTTCTGGGTAGCACTAGATAATCAGATTATTTTTGTTTTCAGATTGCATGACACAGAATTTTATTTCTATCTCTACAAGGCTTTTTTTTCCATCTTTTCATTTTAAATCTTTTGTTTATTTGTTTGCTTATCTACGTATTTGTTTGGCTCATGGTCTCTTTATGCAGCTCAGACTCATAGTGATCCTCCTGTCTCAGCCTCTGAAGTGCTGGGATGACAGGCATGCACCACCATGCCCAGTTTCTGTGGTTGGGTGGATGTGGGGCTGGCAGAACATGTGGTACCAGGGATCAAGTCCCAGTCTTTGTGCTTGCCAGGCAGAGCTTAGACTGCTAAGCTAACTCCCTGGTATTTATGTGCCTTTATTATGGCAGCAACTGTCACTGAAATTAGAGATCAGGTTATATCCATAATGAGATTATTTAGAATTATTTAATGTAACTACCTCTGCAAAGATATTTTTTTCTAAATATCTTTATCTGTCAAAGATAATGATAAAGATAAAGATAAATATCTTTATCTGTCAATTGTTTTAGGCACATGAGGTTAGTTCAATTTAACACATTTTGAAGTTATTAGCCTTTTATCTACATAAAAATTGTGTTCTGTTGGCTATGGGCATTTGTATAAAGAGATTATCAGCCTCAGGAGGAATTTCCAAGACATGTGGGCTTAAGGTTGCAATGTTAAACTGTTGAGTAGCCTTGAATGTCCCGCTTTTAATTTGCAAAGAAGTCATCTCAGTGGGTCTGAGATCTAAGTAACCCATTGCAGGTGAAGTCAGTTTATATCAGTAGAAGTGTCAGTCCATTGTCAATGCCTCTAGTATAGGGCGGCACAGCAGGAGCACCTGGCAGAGGGGACTCCTTCTTGTCAGGGCCAACAAGAAACAAGGAGGAATCAAGTGAGAATGAAGAGCGATCCACCATACCAGGTCACACCCCTGTTAGCCACTCCCTGCCTCCAGGGTTTGCCTGCCAGCATCACGCTGAGCTATGAACTCCTCAGAGGACTAGCTCACTGATAAACAGGGGAGCCCATGATTCAATCGCTTTCCAACAGCCCCACTATGAGCATGTGAGACTTTGAGGGGGCATCTAGATATAAACTAAAGCAGCAAGAATTCAGTAGAGCTGGTGTGGTGACTGATACACTGTGTCAACTTGAGACATGGGAAGCTTGGCTGCATGTGCTTGTGGATTTCATGCCCTGGGGCATGGAGGAGCCCAGCCAAGGGTGGGAGGACCTACTCCAGAGTGACTCAGCACAAAAAGGGTATAACAAGGAGTTGAGGAAGGCTTCTTCGGCACTCCACTTCCTGGGAAGAGTTCTGGTCTTCGTTTTGGCCACGGAGTCACACAAAGAGAGAAAGCCTTAACGGACACTGTAGCTACTACTCCTCCTCTGCTCTTTGTTGTTTTCTGGTACCATAAACTGCTGCCCTTTGCCGTGGAGCCAGAGGAGTATGGAATGAAACCTCCACTACCTGAGAGCTAAATAAACCTTTTCTTCTTCATTCTGGGTGTTGGTATTTTGTCCCTTCAGTGATTAAAATTTAAAAAGGACATCTGGTGAAACAGAAAATTATCACTTAAATGTTGCAAATAAAATAAAATTAATATTTGTGAGGAACATACAGACTAGGAAAAAATAAATATATATATATATAAATATAAATATATATATATATAAATGTATATTGTATATTTAGGGTCATACTATATAATGAGGCTTAACCCAGAATTGGAGAACTCTTTAAAACTTGATAACATTACACCGAATGATGGAGAAAGCTCAGACAAATACGGAAGTTTCCTGGCATGATTTCACACTTTTTGGACACAAAATGGTGCAGAGAACTTTAAAATTGATGAAAAAAAATTGCTTTATACATTACTCGAAGGTATTATAGTGAGAAACAATGTGAGAGAAATGAGTAGATTAACATTCTGGATGTTTTTGCATATTATTCTGTTCTGTATGAATTTTATGCCATTTGCATATATAATTTTAATTAAAATTCTGAAAGAAAATTGAATATTAAGGTTAATGAATTTATCTTACATCTGAGTTATTTAGATCACTTAGAATTTACACTGTAATTTTTTAAGTTATAGAATGGGTTCCTTTACATAAACCTCAGAGAGCAGAAACCATTAACGTAGTTTTAATAATGAAGTTACTTGGAAAATTGGTGGCATTTCAATACATACACCTGCCAATAACATTGTAAAGTATTTGTGTCTGATCGTCATTTTCCCATGTAATTCTTTCTATGCGACGTAGAATACTTTCATTTGTGTCATATAAACTTCTCTTTATTAAGCAGAACACCCAACATCACAGCTGTGCAAAAAAAAAAAAAAAAAAAAAAAAAAAATTGTAAAAATAACCTGGTACTTTTGTCTGATTTATTCTCTATGATCTTGTATTGTTATGTTTTCCTATAAAATCATTAAATTTGACATAGCATAGTTGTTTATCTTCAAACTACACTCAACAGTCACATTGCTATGGTCTATAATTGGGCAACCAAGCGTAAATTGCATCCGTAGAAGTAGAACTAAAGTTTTCAGATCCTAAATTCATCATTTGAAAATGATTGCCTGAGGATGTTTAAACCCTGTATTGTCTCATCAGCATTCAACAGCATTGACAAAGCAAAAAAGAGGGAAGAATCCGTAAACAGAGGAAGAGATAAAAAAGAAAAAAAAAAAAAAAAAAGATTTCCAGACAGAAAATCAACACCCACAAAGCTTCAAGGGCCCTGGCTGCAAAATCTCTGTTCTTTCCTCCTAAAAAAACTCCCCATTTTGAAATGCATCTTGAGAAAAGTAAATCCTCTGTCTGTTTCCTTCTGCTCTGCATCATAAATACTTATGTTATTCCATTCAGCTTTTACATGCAGCTGTTGTTCTTTTTTGTTTTTGTTGTTTATTTCTTTAGTGTTTCACTAGGAAACACACCTGGATCACTATTTACATTTTTGTCTTGAACAATCCCGTTTTGTACCAGAAGAAAGCTTTAAATTATCAACCATATCTCCATATTATTAGTTCCATTATAGTAGCTTGTCATACCTCATTTAAGTACTTCAAGACTTCTTAATCTTTTTTTACAATGCTATGAAATTTGTGACTTATTTTTAATCTGTATGCTACTTTATATGAAGAGACAGAGTGAAAAATAAAAATAAATGGAGAAAGAATAATTATTTAAATGTTTCATGTAACATTTTTAAAAAGAGTCGTAAGGAAAGATTTGATTTTGTGTCATGGTATATTGTCCCATACCAGTGCTTGGGAGGCTGAGGCAGGAGGATCATTGTGAGCTCAAGACTTGGGCTACAAAGCGAGTGTAATGCTAGCCTGCCTTTCATAGCAAAACCCTGCATCAAAAAGACAAACAGTAAGGAAAAAGAAAAACTTGATGAGGTAAGAAAAGATAGAAAAATGAAGGTAAATCATGTCTATGTT
Source organism: Myocastor coypus (assembly GCA_004027025.1). Taxonomy (NCBI): domain Eukaryota; kingdom Metazoa; phylum Chordata; class Mammalia; order Rodentia; family Myocastoridae; genus Myocastor; species Myocastor coypus. Next base: position 5,021 of record PVJA010014138.1, read on the forward strand.
AGAATTAAATGCCTTAAAGTCTTGAGTTGAGTGCATAATTTTTCTTAAAGACATGCTTTAAATACAAAATCCTTATATAGCATTAGAATGATAGGTTATGTGATTTGTTCCACAACTTAAAAGGAAGCATTTAAAAGTGATTATAGTACTGTACTATAATATAAAATAGTGAAAAATACAAAATATAGAGAAAATACATAATTTAACCTTTATTTACCTTTGAAAATCTTCATGGCTGGTGTGAGGAAGACATAAAGAAAAAGGTTTTCAGGTATAACGACTTTCAATATCACTATCGAAAGGGCTATTGACTCAATGGAATCTTTCTTTCTTACAACTTTAACAAGAAATCTATCTAATTACATTTGCTTTTGACTCTTTTGGGGATTCCCTATTGGGAAACACTGTTATTTAATAAGAGAAATTCCAATTTCATTTGTCCTAAAAATTTGGAACTTATTTTAACTACCTATCCTTGCTTTACCAGTTGTGCCTAACTCACCACTTAGAGCAATAAACATTTAATAACAGTTTCTATCAATGGGGGACTGTGGAGCTGCCTAGCTTCATCACATTAGAGTAGAGTTTGTTCCTGGGCCTCCCAGGCAGAGGCATGAATCTGAGATTTCAAGCAATGGATTCAGTTATAGCCACGTTGGGAGGTCAGTCAACTTTTTCTTGTGGAAAAAAACACATAAACGTAGCTGCACTTTGAACAGAACTGTGAAGAGAACTAGTTTCTGCTTTCCTGAGACACACAAAGAGGCTAACATTTGTCAGTTAGAGAAGAAAATTCAGGATAAATGTATTGCATGTGGTGAATCTGATGGGCGGATGCTTCTCTGATCCCCAAGTCTCCCATGTGGAATGAGGCAATTTCTCTTTTAGTGGACATGAAACTGACAAGGATGAAACCACGAAAAAGTGTAGATTTTCAAACTATAGTTGGGACAAGTTAACTACATCTACGTGATACATTACATTAACTTTAACTGGGAAGATGCCATAGTTTCTTATAAAATTACAATCCAACTAGGGATACATTATTTCAAACCTTAGCTGAGTGTGAATGTTTTCCTAAGTATTTCCAAACACTCACTTGTTTGTGAGTAAAGCTCCTGACCTTGATGTGTGTAAATTCTCTTATTCACTAACCTTTGACTTTAGATTTTGTGCTCTGTCATGAACTCCTTGTGTTTGTGTGAGTCTTCTGAGAACACTTGCTGTAAGCAAGGCAGCTGGCTTTTCTCAGAGAAAAGAGAGTGAAAGAAAAGCAAAAGGATAGAGAGGGAGAGGAAGGCTTCTATATACTAATTTGTAAATGTCATCCGTTTACCATGGCTTATCAGATTTTGGACGGGCTTTAGGTTCTTTGCATGATGAGCAAAAAATTGGATGAGGTACAAAAAGATCCGGAAAACGCAGCTAAACAAAGTGAATTTTAAAGGGACAAGGTGTGTGCAGAGCCAGCAGGCTCCTACCAATGCAAGGGGAAATGGAATCCATGGAAAGGAAAAGCAGTCCCTAGCGAAGAGTTCATCCTAGTGCATTGTGAATTCCAGGTGAGTAGAGACCTAGTGGTTTCATAGGTCCTAATTGTACTATCTGTAGCATTCCCTCATGGTATCTTGGTCTCTAAAAATCTTAAAGCGATAAAGGAATATTTCCAGTAGCACTTCCACCTTAATAGGAGTGCTGCTTCTACCTATGAAGAGACCAGAGAAATCACACCCTTCCTGTTCCTGAAGCCAACTCCTCTTCCATAGACTTATTAATTAGCAATATGTGCAAAGGCAGGTTTTGATTCTTGACTGGGAACAACACTAGATTAATGGTTATTAAGTAAGAAGAAACAAATGTGACTAAGAAATTAAGTATATATGGTATGAAGAGTAAGGTTATGAGAAACAGATCAACAAGGATATATACCTTTGTCCAGTTCACCAGAAAACAGAAGCTTGAATTGATGCACTACAATAAGAAATGTCTGAGTCTACAGACAGAAATTGGATGGTATCATCTATACCTACTTTTCTGAAAGAGGAAAAATGATGGCATTGGATTTGGCTTTCTGTGATGCGTCTGTGTCCAGGAATGGTATTCGATCATGAGAAATTTACAGAGCGTGCCCAGTTTAGTTCCTAGCCAAGATATGGTGAATTTGACCTCTGTGATTAGTCTCAGGAATCTCATAGGACATGCACTGTTTTAGTCCTTACCTAAGAACCCTGAGGTATATCCTCTGGGTCACTTTCTAACCTGTTATGCCTCTCCTTCAAGCTAAACTCCATAGAATTTAGATGCCAGATGTCCTTGGTCTTCTGTGGGCATCAGTGCTATTTGCTTTCAACCTTTGGAGATATCCTTTTGGCTACAACGCATGTCCTGGATAGAGGCTTAGGAGGCGGGTAACCCTGCTGGTTACCACTTAATTATAAAATCATCTTCTATCATGGCATGCTTACCTAAAAGTGGATAGTAATTACTTTCTCATGGAGACACTGCTACAAAATCCTAATGAAGTTTCCTGTATATGTACCCTGGCTAATAGAGAGGAGTGACATGTCAGTTAACTTTTAATCATGACCTAATATCTGGAGAAACATGGCTTATGTGTCCTGATAATAAAGGAAGAGCTTGCTCATTGTAAAGAGTTGAAAAAAGTTTAATGGGTAAGGAAAACAACAGTTGGCAGGCGAAGAACTGAGGGTAAGATGCCTCCCTAGGGAAAGGGGTCAAACTGACTAGGAAGACCACTCGAGAAACTGTTTGGCCAGGAGAGTGGCATTTCAGATTCTGCTCCCACTAGTAGTCCAAGAATGCCCTCAGCTTTGCATTTTGAGCTTCTCTAAATTACCCTCACCCCTCCCTAGCTTCCTGTTTTGCTATAAACTCTCCTATACTTCTATTTAGCACATGCCACAGATGGATATGAGTTTTCTGGCCAATGAAACCTGCAAAATAAAAAGTTAACAACCACACTCTATCCATCATTTTAGATGGAGGAGTAAACTTAGAGAAATAAACTTGATAGAGAAATAAACTTGAGAGTAAACTTATTACAAAAATATTGGAATGCTATAGAATGCAGGAACAAGGAGAGGAGAGAAGCAACCTGGGAAGAGACATCTGAAGGCAGGTCTATCAAGTCGCCCAATAGCAAGGAGTTTTGTAGCAGGTCATAGAGAAGGGCCAAAGCCGTGCCTTTTCTGTAGATCTTCAACAGAGAGAACATTTCTCCTTCTTTCCATATGTGGCTCCAGGATCCTCTAATGTGCAATTTATTCCATCTTCCTGAGAACTAATTTCAAGAAAAAAAAATAAGTTAAAGAAGTTGAGACAGGCAGAAGAAGAAAGAAAACACATCAGAAAGCCTTTCAGCTGTGATTAGCAGAGCTGAGACCTTCACAATGTGTGTGCCTCGTTTTGCCTCTTGGCTGCCCTCAACAAGACATCAAAGTGGACAATGGAGTCCCAGACAGGCTCCAGACTCTTGTGTGACAGAGAACTGAATGCTGCACACAATGGCTCAGGGGTAGCAGCAAAGTTTAATGAACTTTAAAGGGTAAGGGATGCTTGAAACTAACAGGCTTATGCTGTTAGGATGGAAAATGGCACGAATGGAAAGAAACTATGAAAGGGGCCACGGGAAGGAAAGTGGCATGGTCCAAAATAGGTTTGAAGATTTATTTAAAATAGGCGGGCCCCCTTAAGGTACTTCCTGATAGAGCTCAGAGCATGATCTGCAGCGTGATTGACAAGGTACCGAGGTGGATATTGGTCCTGTGGGATGGCCAGGTTCCTGTGGACAGAAGGTGAGCGGCTCTGTGGGCCTTCACTCTACTTTCTAAATTAATCTTCCACTTCAGTATTTCGTTTGCTAGAATCAAGTAGCCACATCTATTATACTCTAAAGATGAAATAAATCAACTTTCAGGTCCTGATGGCCCAGGCACTAAAAACATTGTGAACCTGTACTTTAAGGTATTCTGGTAGATATTTCATTAATATTTTAAATTTATTGGTAAGCACCTTGGGGAGGATCTAACAACCTTCTTCTCATGTTACAGTCAGCAGCTCCCACCAACTCTTGTTCCTTGCCTCGTCTGACTGCCTAGAATGGGTGCCTGTCCTTGACCACACACAAGGCACACACCCAGGAAGATGCTGGGCACCTCGGATACAACGTCACCACAAAGCACAAATCTTTCTAATCTAGTGATCCCAGGGTAAAATGTTTCTCATATTAAACCCCAAAAAGTGCACTGTGAAATATTCCTCAGAGAAAGTTTCCTACTTACTGTAGCTGATGCATAGAACTAATGTGGAACATTTTCTTAGATTATGAAAATGATCTTTCCTATCTTTTCTGCCTGCCTGCCTGTCTGTCTGTCTGTCTGTCTGTCTGTCATATAGTTGATTGTGGCCTGATTTTCTCTTTTTTCCCATAAAGAATGACTTTCCTGCAGTAAGTGACAATATCATGTTCGTGTATTAGCTTGACAAACTATAACTAATTTGGAAAGAAATAATCTATTTCTTGTTTTTCCTGAACTACCAATTTATTTATGGTAATTCTAGCATGCTCCTCTGTTAGGAGGTCATTACAAGTGTTATCCAGAGATTAAATGAAATGTTGACTGAAAAATGCAAGAACTAGAACAACTGCTCAGAAGTGAGTAGGTAATAAAATAGCACCACTTTTTTTTTCTCATGTTTGAGTAACGAAACCTCATTATTTTCCTAATTACCCTGCCACTTTGTGATCCTTGCACCTAAAATTTGCTGAAAATGTTAAGAATAAACAGTAAGTGAAGTGAGAGAAAAACTAATAATCTCCAATGGAATAGATAAAAGGAGACTTTTTAATTACAAAAACTCAATTCAAGGGGAAAAAAAGCCACATGCATGATTACTGGCAGAACTTAAAGGACTTAGATTATTTCTAATTAGTGTTATTCTGTCTAACATAGGCACTTACCCTAATTAGTATTAACATAGTTAGAGATTTTCTCCTGTTGAAATTCTTAAATGTTCAATGTGAAGCAGGCAGCCAGGAAGATGATCCTCACCTTGTCTCGCGCCATGACTGTCCAATAAGAACATAGGTAGGAAGGGTAGAGATATAATTACATTGCTAAAAGTTCTTTACTTCCTACAAAACTTAAAATGAAATAAATAAATAATTAGAATAACAAATTTAATCATGTGTTATGTTTATTCACCGTTTATCATTTCTCAAGGAACTTTGAGGGGTATAATCCTTTTTTAATCTTTGAAAAATATTTTACTTATTGATTGATTGATTAATTGATTTAGTAGAGTCCCACTGTGCAGATGGGACTTGTAGTGAAGTCCTTACCAGAGGCTCATGATTATGTTATGCTCATAGACCTTCAGAACTGTGAATAAAACTTACACATTGAAACTATTTTTTCTTTATAAAGTACTCAATCTCAGGTATTTTGTTTTAGCAATGCTAAACTGAGACTATATGCAGTATTTGATGGAGTGGAAACATGCTTTTCTTTTATTTATATATGTTTATATTATGTGACTTGATGGGTTTACCTATTTCTTGCCATTAACCTGTAGTTTCATATAAGCACATATTACATCTACTGAAATTGAACAGTTTTACTGAGTTTGAATATAATTAAGCCTATCTTGAGCTATTGTGTTTTGACTAACTTGCGCATGCATAGCATTGAGACTTGCACCTTAGTTATGAGTGGTAACAGGACTACTCTAGGTAATATAGTCTAGAAGAAGTCTGTTAGCAAGAATTAGAGATCACTTGTTATCTTGACGACCACAGGTAGTGACGGGCAACTCAGCATGTGACTCCACAGGTGTGTAAGTAATTTCTCAGATGTTAGCAATAACTTGTTTCATAAATGTAGATCAATGAAACTCTTATTCTTATGAGAAATGGAGTTTGGCTTGTGCTCAATTATAGGTTATCTTGTGACAGAGTTGTGTTTTTTGCAGTCTCTCTTGATTTGCTTCACATCTTATGAGTACCTGCTCCATGTACAAAAAATGTGTTTTCTGAGAAGATGCATCTGAGAGATGGGTTGAAAACATGTATGTTAATGGACATATGTGGCAGGCTTTTGTGTCTCTATATGTAAATTGCAAGGTTATTTATCTCAACAACTAAGAGAATAGGCTTTTTACATGATTAATAAAATTTTCGTAAGTAAACAGTATGACATCAAGACAAAAATCCAATTGCTGATGAGGTTAATTGGGGATTTTATTGTAGCAGTTGTACAAATGCTATTTGTAGGTTTAAAATATTGTAATTATCTGTGCACACTAAACTTTAATAGGTCAAAGAAGATATAAAAAATGGATTAAATATTTTTTTGCTGGCAGATTTGAGTGAATTAAGCATGTAAATCAAAATGAATTTTTAAAACCTCTATAAATGAACCCCTAATTACAGATAATTAAAAAGTGTAGGTCTTTAAAACATGCATTTTACTTAAATAATTTATGATATAAACTTTTCTTTCTAATTTTGAGATTTTATTTCTGAGAACTCTATGACAGCATAATCACTATCGTATAAATGAAATAAATATGAGACAAAATAAATTTGGGGTGGGCTATCAATTAAGAGTTCAGAAAATTATTTTACCTCAAATTTATTACTAAAGTCAAATTGTTTCTATGGTGCACAAATATACATTACTAATATGTTTAACACTTAGAATTGGGACTGAGGAGATAGCTCTGTGGCACAAGTGCCTTCCCTGGCAAGTATAAGGTGGTGAATTCGAATTCCAGTCCTGCAAAAAAAAAAAAAAAAACACTTAGGAAAATACATTTTGAATTAATTCCTAGTATATTATCAGATGCTCATTTGCTAGAGCTTTTTCAGGAAGTATATTTTCCTTAACATATCCCTATTATGATCAGTAAGCTAATGTTGAAGGAACACACAGAATGGTGTTGGCTGTGACAACTACATTCATATTTTGTTCATATTCTGTGCCCATATACATTTGGCAAGTGGGCTTTGTCATGTTTCTTACTCCGTTACCTCAGCTAACAATGATTCAGCCTCTCCAAGGTGTTGTGAGGATCTCTGCTGTTTTCATTGTGTATCTCACAGCTCATATGTAGGGAAGTTAATATTTAAGTCAATAGCCTTGAAGAGGAAAGTTTTAAACATTGCCCTAGTGAATGCATTATTGGTGTTCAGATGAAAAGAGGATGATGATCCTCTTTCTGTCTCCCTTTGCCTCTGTCTGTCTCTCCCATTGTCTTTTCTGTCTCGTGTTATCTTCTTATTCATTCTACTGTAGACAGACAGCAAGAATAACTTCTTTGTATGTCACATTGTCAATTCTGAATATCACTAGCTCCAACTTCATTCTTAATAAGTAACTCACTATTAGGTATTCTTATTTAAGAAAAAGAATTGCAAAATTTAATAGCATTTGGGATTAAAAATTCTCCGAGGACCTAAATGACAGAACATTTGCACATGACCATTCTACACCAAGCTGGTCACATAACTGAAGATGAATTTAAAAGACTGAAGTAATCCTCACACAGTGAAGTGGACTGAATAGCCAAGAACAAATACCAGTAAGACATATTTAGACTACATATGTGCTAGTAGTTATTTTCTTTGATTATAAAATAAAATGGTCCATCCTCAGCTTATATAGTTAATGGATATTTTATATTTCTGTGTCTATGGTAAACCTTATAACTGCAAATGGTAAAATAGAATATAGACACTAAGATATTGTTCACTTTGTTTAAAGGGTAAAATCAAATAGAATAAAAACTTTAACACTCAATAAAAAGTTGTATATTTCAGAAACACACTTATCCCCCTAAAAATTCACTATAACAAATGAAGCATTACTGTTTTGCCTGTTGAAAAAAAACTTGAAGAAGAAAAAAAGACATATTTCAATTAACAACAATGAAAAATAAACTTCAGGCTGTTTGTAACAATACAAGAAATATAGGGATTGAGATGTGTCTTAGTTACTTTTTACTCGTTGCTGGGACAAATACACAACACTCAAAATGAAGGAAGGAAAGGTTTATTTAGCTCACAGTTTGTAGAGGTTTCAGTCCATATTTGGCTGGCCCAAGGCTGAGTGGAGCAGGGCAGAGAGAATCCAGTTCATGGTGGCAGAACAGCAGCAAAATGGTGGCAGAGGCAGCCAAACAATCAGGGCAGCAGAGCAGCAGCAACAGCTCCAGTCTGTCTCTCTGTCTCTCTTTATATTACATTCAGGCTCTCCGCCTTAGCCCCCACCTTCGGCTACACCCATAATCCCAGAAGTACTTCAACCCATAATCCCATCAGTAGTAAAACCCATAATCCCAAGGATCATGGATCAAGTCTCAAACTCTAGAAGTCCCCGCCCAATGACTCCATGAGGCTTTGGGGGGACAATTAGACATAAACCATAACAAGATGCAAGGAATGTTCGAGGTAGTGTTGCTAGTATTTCATTAACGTTTGACTCAAAAGTGCAAGCAGATGTCTAAGAATCCAGTATCTCACTTCACGCTTTCTGTCTGCAATTTATGTGCCTATATCTTTTCAGAATTATTTCATCACATAACAAAATATGTGCAGCATTATTCTGCTACATATTAAATTAATCCAACAATCCGTAAGAAAAAAGATGATTATTTAATCCTGGACTTTACCACCATAAGAATACGTAACTACTTTTAGATAGATTTGGATTATATATCTCTTCTAGATCTAACAAATATGATACTTTTATCATATAATTGTCTTGATGTTTTCTAGAAGCATTCCATATATATATGACACATATTCAATTCAAATCCAAAAGCTACATCCAAAAAGGTACTCATTTCAATAAAAAACTTAAGGACACATTTTGCACTTGCAAATAACTGCTTCATTTTCTCTTGAAAATGAGTTATACTGTACAATCTATACAAATTTTATCTATCCAGTGAGCAAGAGGTATGATTATACCGATACTTAGCTAGTAAAATTCAGAAGTGAAATATGAATATATCATTTAGGTTCCTCTATGCCTGAACAGGCTTATTGCCGAGAGAACTCTTCGCTGATGATAAACACTAAGACTACAGATCCTTTGAAGGACATGGAATGCACCTAAAAAATGCTTTATTCTGATGGAAAATTAAGAGCCACAGGAACAGATTGGCCAGCAGAGAGAACCTGTAGATGCCTGAGTCTCCAGCCTGAGGGAGGAGCATAGCCAGAGCACGGCGTGTAGTAGGTGAATCTCTAATGGACAGCTGCCGTATTTTGAGCCAGAAGAAGCAATAGAATACATAACAGGATATCATAAACTCTTAGAATTCAGGAGGGATGCTGAGCATCAGCAAGCAATATGAGAGAAAGTCTCACCATGTTCATACATTACCCAAATCTCCAGGTATGTTGATCTCAATAGGAATGACTCAACTCAAAGCAACATGCAGTTAAAAATTGTGAAGCAAGAAGAAGGAAGACTGTGATATCTGCTTTACCAATGATCATGAAGAAATTGTACAATTTGCAACATTGTTAATTCTCTCATATGATAAATAATGGCATCATTTTTCTTACTACCCTAACACAATCTGAACTATAATGTAACAGGGTCCAGGAAGATAGTGCAGTGGTATAAAGAACTTTCTTAGGCAACCTCAGGGACCTCAGCTCGATCCCCAGAACCACATACTGTGCCAGCCCCAACCCCAGGGCAGGCTGAGCTGGCCATGACATAAGTAAGTAAATAAAGTTTATAATGTAACAGTATTTAAGGTAAAATTCAAATTTATGTAATAGACATACACACACACACACACACACAAAGTGCAATACCACATCTTTTCAGGGGAAAAGGAAAAGCCATTCTCATGATGATTTATTATTGAAATCATTAGAAAACGAGTATAAAATGGCAGTATTAATGCAGCAGCAAACAATGGGATATATGTGAATAAATGGTTGTTAGAGGAAATCTCAATGGAAATATATTTTATGAAATGAAAACAAATAGAAAAAGGGATGAGATCACTGTTGCAGTGTTTTTACTAACATTCCATGTTTATTTAAGCATAGATTTGCTATATTTAATTCGTTGCTATGTATACCAACACTAAGATAAATATAGAGCATTTATTACATTTTCAATAATCTTACACAAATGCTTTCTTAAAATTTCATGCAGGTTGGATGTCAAGCAAATAGTCACGCAATATTGATTAATTATATGTTGTGATATATATAGTAGTTGATAGCTTTATATAAGCAATTTTAAACCTTTGTGATAAATATACATGGTTTTTGAAGCCATGTCATTAGGGTACATTCATTTTCTAACAAAGATTCTCAAGTTTTTTTTTTTTTTTTTCTTATGGCAAATTAGTATAAATACCATTGTGTATAAATACCACATTTTCTTATTTGAATGATCACATGATTTGTATGAGAAACAAATAAAATAAAGTACGGAGTAAAAGACATAATAGAAAGTAGGTGAAGATTTTTCTCACAGGAGAAGACATCAAGAGATGCAGGGACATGGCAATTCAAGTCACCTACATTTTCTAAAAGGCTATTCAAGCTTTTACTGATTCCCGGCTCTCAGCCTATAAGGACTACTTAGGTTTTGCCTATGTTGTTGTTTTTTATTTATTTTACTTATTTATTTATTTATTTATTTATTTATTTATTTATTTATTTATTTTCTTGTTTCAGAACCTTTGTTTGTTTATTCACTCATTTTCATGGCTGACTCAGCCCACCACGAGGTCAGGGCTGGCACAGCATGTGGTGCCGGTGATCGAACCGCGGTCCCTGAAGCCACCCAAGCTTTCCGAAGTAGGCGCTTTAGACCACTGAGCCATCCCGCTGGACCCCTGTTGTTGATTTTTGTTTTGTTTTTTGTTTTTATTAATTTTAATGAGAAAGAAATATCAATGATCGCTTCTCGGCCTTTTGGCTAAGATCAAATGAAGAAATATCAATGAGATTGTTTCACAACGGCTTAGTAAGACAGTTACGACAATTAATACATTGTATATTGTTGTCTTCATAGTAACTGTTCAGAGTATAAGATGCAGACGTGATATCTTGTTTAAATACTATTAGTATAAAATTTGTTCTCACTGAACTAGGAGAAAGTAGCTATATATAATCCAATAGCCCATAATAGTAGTGGATTATCAACAGAATTGGTTCTCTGAAAGATTAAATTATATCAATAAATCCTTAGATAATTTTATGGAAAAAAGAAAGAGAAGACTCAAACCCATGCAATTATAAATGAAAATCAACAAACCAATAACCAACCCCACATTAACCTGACAAAAGATGAAAGACATTAAGGTCAGGAAGAAGGTAAGATTTTTCATTGCCACCTTTCATATTAAATAACATTCTGGACACTTTGTCTACATATATATTTTATCTATCTATCTATCTATCTATCTATCTATCTATCTATCTATCTATTATTTATTTATTTGTGTCTTTTTGAGACAGGGTCTTGCTATGCAGTTCAGGCTGGCTGCGAGCTCACTTTTGTAGTCCAGGCTATCCTTGAACTCATATCAATCCTCCTGCCTCAGCCCCCCAAGCACTGGTACTGCAGGTGTGTGCCACCACCCGGCCCACTTTTGGACACTGTAATCAGAGCAATTAGGCAAAACAAAGAACAGAAATAACAATAGGAGATGAAGAAGTTAAATTATCATTATCCATGAGTGACAGGATACTCTACAAAGAAGATCTCAAAAGCTTCACCAAAATTTTTTTTTTTTTTTTGTCTTTTTGAGACAGGGTCTCGCTATGCAGTTGAGGCTGGTCCTGAGCTCACTTTTGTAGCCCAGGCTGGTCTCGAACTCGCACCAATCCTCCTGCCTCAGCCTCCCGAGTGCTGGGATTACAGGCGTGAGCCACCACGTCCGGCTTTTTTTTTTTTTTTTTTACCAAAATTTAATAACAAAATTTATCATAATATCTGAATACACAGTAATCATTCAAACATCAGTAGCTTTCCTATACATGGACAAAAACCAAGAAAGAAATTATAGAAACACCTTTTACAAATGTCATTCAAAAAAGTAATATTTAGGAATCATTCTAATGAAGGGAATGAAAGATCATTTACTTTCAAGATGATGTTATTTTGTAAAAGAAGACTAAAGAAGATATCAAAAAATATTTTCAAAAATGTCTTGCTCTTGAATAGCAAGAGGTAATATATTGATAATGGCCATACCTCCAATGACCATGCAGATTTAATGCAAGCACAGTCAAAATTGTAATACATGTCTCAAAGAATTAAAGGAACAAACATAAAATTCATTGGGAACCAAAAGGGTCATAGAATAGTAAAGAAAAGTCTGAACAACTAAGGCAAGACAGAGGACATCACAATCTCAAAGTGGCAATTATGCTACAAGGCTAGTGATAAAAACAGCATTGTAGTGGCAAATAAACATACCCAAAAATCAGTGGAGCATTTTAGTAGATACTGAAACAACTCCAGACAGTTAGTTACCTATCTTATCTTTGACAAATGTGCTATTCATCTTCACTGGACGACAGATATCCTTTTAAGTAGATATTGCTGTTCAAAACTGGCTTTCCACATGCTAAATTAGACCATTATATTTCACCATGAGCTAAACTAAAATCAAAATGTATTAAACATGTAAATATGAAAATTAAAAATTAAATCTACTGAAAGGAACAATAGAACTTTTGAAGACATTGTTCTAGGCAAAGATTTTATGACAAAAACTCCAACCACATAGGAAGCACTATACAAATCAGCAAATGGTATCTCATTTTATTATAAAAAAACCTTTCTGGACAGGGATGGCCAAATAGCTCAGTGGATTGAAGCACCTGCAAGTAGTCATAGCAGTCAGGGTTTCAATCCCTGTGCCTGCTGTGCTACCCCACCCCTGGGGCATGCTGAGATGGCAATTGGGACTGGGCTTGGTGGTGCACGCCTGCAATCCCAGCTCTTGGGAAGTTGTAAACAGACAGAACAGTATAATCCACTCTAATAGTGAGATCCTAAACACTCTGTAGAACCACCCTTAAAATTCAAAATAAGCAAATGAAAAAACATAAATTAAAAAAATAAGTAAATTAGTAAAAACTTCTAGACAGCCAGAGAAACCATCAACATAGCGAAGAGGCAACACAATGTGAAAAATTTTTCCCAGCTATCCCTTTGAAATGAGATTACTGTTTAGATAATACAAAGAACTCAGACTCCCCCAATTTAAAAACCAAAACCAAAAATGGTGATATGATATGAATATACACTTCTAAATTGAAGAAATGCAAATGGAAAATAAATATATGACATAGCAAGTTTAACATCACCAGTCATTTAGAGACGCAAATGAAAACAATGTTGACATTCCATTTCACTCCAGAGAGAATAGCTATTATCCTGAAACAACCAATAGCAAATTCTGGTGAGTTGTGGGGGAAAATGAATCATTCTCTGGTGTTTACAGGAGTGTTCACCATAGTGGAAATCAGTGTGGAGATTTCCTCAAAAGACTAGGACTAGAGATTCTGTTTGTTCCAGCTATTTTCCTTCTTTGTACCTTACCAAAGAACTAAAAGCATCTTACCACAGTAATATATACACATCCATGTTTATATTGGCAAAATTTGTAATAGTCAAATCTAGGAAGTAGCCCAAGTAACCAGATTGGAAAAAGAGGATAAGCTTTTTCTATACAATACCCTATGACAGGATAATTTTGAGACATTTCTAAGTTAATGAATGAACCTTGAGATCATACTATGAAGTGAAATATAACATAGGACACACATGTATAAATAATACATTTTTTTCTGGTACAGAATTAAATAATTGTAAATAAAGACCGAAGTGAACAATAGTTGTGAGACAGAAAATATTCAAATGGGGCGAGGAACAAAGGGTGGAGCAAGGGGAAAGGAAAGAAGGACAAAGTAAAACGAAATGAGAAAAAAAGGAAAAATGGAGACAAATTTTGTAAATAGATTGGGAGGGGTTTAAGGAAGGGTATGGGAATGGGGAAAAGTAATAAATTTTATCTTGCAAAGGCACAGATTCTCTATGATGGCTATGATCAAAATCTAAATAGTAAAATGTGTCAATAGAATCAGTGGGAGAAAAAGAAAAAGATAATTTATTTTTAGTGAAGGTTAAAATAAGAAATAGGTAGGAAAATATCATACTGGTTTAATATCATTGGAATATTTAACATAAATTAAATTACAATGGATAAGAATGTACAGACAAGTTTAAAAGGAAAAGTTTTATTCCAAATAACTATTATTTATAAATTACAGTTCAAAATGATGGATAAATACAATTGCAGTTATTGCAAGCATAATTTTCTAGTATATTCTTTAACAATCTTACCTTGAATACAAGTTTTTTCAGACAATATCCAAATTATTAAAAAGAGGCAGTGCTGTGGGACATCATTATCTAATTGCAGCACCATGGCAACTGAGACAGGAGCATCACGTTTCATTCCACTTTGTGCTATGTAGAAAGTACAAAGTCCATTAAAACTGTATGTCGATGACTAATTATGTTCCTGATTGTCTTCAAACTGTTAAAAGGTATTTTACTTATGCACTCTCAAGATACTGTAATATCAAATGAAATATCTTAAGCTTCAGAGAAAATCCTAGTATAGAAAATGGAAAAAGTGTTAAATGTGTTTGCTGAGTTCCATTTAGCTTTGAATAAATGGAAGTCTCTTAAAAGACAACTTCCCCTGGGAGGCTGAGGCAGGCGGATAGGTGCAAGTTCGAGAACAACCTGGGCTACAAAAGTGAGCTCAAGGTCAGCCTGAACTGCGTAATGAGACCCTGTCTCAAAAAGACAAAAAAAAGAGACAACTTCCTAAGTGAAACATCGCACTACAGGGAAGCTAAAATAGTATTCATAGCATAGTAGAATGATGTTCCATCAACATATTTTTAAAGTTAGCTAAAAGGAGAACTAAGTTGCATCAACCACAGAATTATAATTGTTTTAGAATATTTTTATATGACAGATGAGCAAATCTTTACAGATGTGTTATTCTAGTTGTTTTCAAAATCCATATGTATAAAATTATTCATGTATTCATTCATATAAATTCATAGGCAAACATGTACACATAGTATTTATGCATGTGTTTCTTTTTGTAGTTATAAATACATATTTACTCATAATAAACACAATGCCCACAAGGGAATAAACTCTCAAAAATTTTTCCGAGAATATTATCTTTTTTAAAAAAAGAAAAGCAATCTGTGCATCTTTTCATAAGACATTGACAACACATTACTTTAATGAGATTAAGAAAACACTTGCTCATTGATTTAGCTTAAGTATCAAGGGTGAAACAATCATTTTGAAAATAAAGAAAATCATAAAGTTTAGTGAACTCTTTTTTTAAATTTAGAAACAGAACTTGTTAAAATGTGAAGAAAAAGTAATACAAAAAATCAGTTATAACCTTCTTCTAAAATTTTAATAAATATTTTAGGAGGATAATAGAATTATATTTTTGAAGTGGAAAAGTATTTGAAAGTCCTATATTTGCATTAGAATAATAGTAGCAACAACTACTATGGAAATCACTGTGAAGATTTGTAAAAAAGCTAGCATTGGAAATTCCAAGAACCCAGCTGTTCATTTCCTGGGTATTTTCCCAGAAGAACTGAAAACATCATATCGCAACAGATTATGTTCACACATGTTTGTAGCGGCTCAACTTGTCCTGGCTATATCTTGGAAACAGCCCAAATGCCCATCAACTGAGAAACGGATAAAGACAATGCAGGATTTTTTTAAAATGAAGTCATTATTCCACTATAATGAAGG
Source organism: Myocastor coypus (assembly GCA_004027025.1). NCBI lineage: Eukaryota > Metazoa > Chordata > Mammalia > Rodentia > Myocastoridae > Myocastor > Myocastor coypus. The sequence continues at coordinate 20,899 of PVJA010014138.1, forward strand.
ATAAATTTTAGGTTTTTGGGGGCCGGGGAGATAGCTCAGTGGAATAAATGCTTGCCAGACAAGCGCAAGGTCCTGAGTTTGATCCCTGATACCACCACTAAAAAAAAAAAAAGAGAGAGAGAGAGAGAGAGAGATTTTATTGGTAAACAGATGCGCCTGGAGAACATACTCTTAGGTGAAATAAGCCAGATCCATTGTACAGACATAATACTTCCCCTTAGTGTAAGAATCTGAATAGGTAAATGAAATCTGAAGGGTATAATAGCTACTGTGTGAAGGGAATCAGCCTTTGCAAAAGGAAGAAATTACTGAGATAAGGACATGAAAGGGAGGGGCAGAGATATATCTGTATATGTGAGCAGGGTGGTTTGCTTTATTTTTTTGTTTTGTTTTGTTTTGTTTTGTTTGAGACAGGGTCTCGCTATGCAGTTCAGACTGGCCTTCAGCTCACTTTGGTAGTCCAGGCTGGTCTCGAACTTGCACTGATCCTCCTGCCTCAGCCTCCCAAGTGCTGGGATTACAAGTGTGCGCCACCACGCCCAGCTCTGGTTTGCTTTATTGTTCTGTGGATTTCTGCTAGCCGATGAAAAGAAGTAGTTAATTCATTTTTTGGAGGAGTCTTCTTTTTGTCAATTTTTTTCCTTTTTGTCCTTTTTAATCTCCTATATTTTGTTCTCTTCTTATCTTTATCCTTCCAATTTTGTAAGCTTGTATCTGATAATCTGAACAACTAATTTGAAAACACATTATGCAATACTCTCCAATTCATATAGTTTTGTTTAGTGAAATTCTTTATCTTTGTAATTTCTTTTTTAATAACACTTTGTAATCATTTTAAACAATAAAAAATAATTTAAAGTGAAAAGATCATGTTAAACAAAACAAATAACAACAAAATTCCAAAGTTTCCAGTCTGGCAGTTTTGTACTAATAAATTATGGACATGAAATGTTTAGGTGATTTTTTTTTTTACAAAAAATGATACAAATTGCTTATTAGTTATCATTTTGAAGAAGTAGATAAATTTCTCATGGTTTCCTTAGAGATACAAGATTGTATAACTTTGTGTATATACTTTATAAGATGTCTAGGTGATTTAAATATTTCTTTTAGTTTCAATTATGTATGAAACATAAAAATTGGTTTCCCATTACAACCATTCACCTTAAATAAAATAAAAATATTCTACATAATAAATTTATAGATTATAAACAAATTTAAACAGATTTGAGTAATAGTGTATTTTTATTCTAAACGTATTAAAATATTTGATTAATTTAGGCAAAATGTGAAATGAGGAAAGCTTTTCCATTAACACAGTATTAGCTAAAAGATACAAATATCTATTAGTTTTTTTCTAAGATGGTCAAGTGTAATTTAATTTTAATCATTAATAATTTGAGAGTGGTTGCATCTTCATGTTTTCATTTTTTTTTGAAAAACAAAATTAGAATGTTAGCTGTTTGCTTATACTTGTTTTGATTAACTCTGACACATTTCTTCCACTAAAATGTCTATTGAAACGTTCGTAATCCAAATGCAATGAGCACATGCATTTGCATCCTCATTGATAACTAATATTGGTTTCATGGAAAGCTAAGCAGTGAATTTTTGTGACACCTAGACTAAAAAAAAAAAATAGATAGGGTCAGATTTGATCAATATTTATATTATACACATCTTATATAAATAAGCAAATTTTATATATAAACAAATGATTGTTTAATTAATAAAAATTGAACAATTCTTTCCCAAGTTCAATTCATGTCCTGATCACAACTGTATGACACCCAAGGCCCCAGAAAAACAAAATCGCCACAAAAATATCCTTAGAATTCTTTTATTTGGGGCCAGTGAAGTGGTTTAGTGGCCTAAAGTACCTGCTTAGGAAAGTTTAGACAACCACAGGGACTGTAGTTCAATCCCTGGCACCACATGCTGTGCCAGCCACACCCTGAGGCCAGGTTGAGCCAGCCATAATATAAAAAGAGAAAAAAAAGAATCCTTTTATATATTAATATTATAATGTATTTATTTTCAGCAGAATTTCTCCTAAGTTAATGCAAATATTTAAATTGAAGAACGTCTATTATACTTTTAGTTTTTAATTTGACGTGATAGTAGTTATCTATTTCAATACTTATATTTATATTAAATAATCATTAATGTTAAACAAATTTCTAAAACATCAAAATAACAGTCAAATTTTTATAGTTACTAGAATATTGCTATGTGCCTTTCTGAAGTTAGTCCTTTTGAAATTATGCTTTCAGTGAAAATTAATATTTAAATGGCACATCTTTGCCCTGAAATCAATGGAGATTTTAATACTTCATATAAAAATTAAGTAGAGTTCAGTGGTTTTACGCACTCAGTATAAGCCTGATTCTGCAGGATGTGGTGATGTGATCTTTAAATCATTCATGTATAATAAAAGAAGAAAGAAGAGGCAGAGAGCATTGATTTTCTTGTGTTCACTTTGTAAAGGCTGCATTCGGAGATAGATTGAAGTTAGTCCATCTGAGTGTGAGTGCTCGAAGCCTTAGCGAAAAGGTTACTCTGAGTTCTTGGCAAAAGCTGAGGTCAATGAACAGAATATCAACTGTTCAAATGAAGCTAATGTTCAGTTTTAAAATGTATTTTACCAATGCTATGTAAGACACAAAATAAAGACAAAAGGTATATTATCTATTTTTATGCATCATATTCATTGTTCTTCTGAATATATCTATCTTTATATTTAGAAATTTGAACATCTAATTGCAATTACTTTTCCCTCAAATATAGTGTCTCAATACACTATTCATTAGAACAGAGTCCATCAAAAAATAATATTATTAAACTAATAAGTACAGAACAATAACATAAAAGCAACACAATTTATATTACGAAAAAATAAATGTTGAACTGTTTCTACAGGATGTCTTTTTCTGGTTATGAAAATTGGCACTGGAAAATGAAGGTCCAAGGTTTAAATCCAGGGGTCTCAGGTACTATAGCTACGATTCTGAGTACGAAAGTCAAAATGTGTTCTAATGCACACTTTCCCAAAATGGAAAAAATTGAATTGTTCTTTGTACCCATGATCTCATATTTTATCCCTTTAACATCATTATTAATAGCCATTCACCAAACTCAGTACATCTCTGGATGGAATAAATTTCCAAACGATCCATTTCATTCTTTTTTTCATTGTATAAACTTTATTTACTTTCAGTTTTTTTACCGTACTTTAAGCTTCTAATATAAAATAAATTCTGTGGTATTTCAGTTTGCACATCTGATTTATTGCTCTTAAAGCAATGGTCTTATAGTTCATCAATTTTCCTACAAATAGCTCAAATTTATCCTTAAGACATAGTAGTTTTTTATTTAGTGTAAATACCATATTTTTTTTATCCATTTATCTTTTGTGAATGCATAGGTCACTTGCAAGCTTTAGCTATTTTTTTGTCTTGTGCTGTTATAAACATGGGTACACATGTATCACTGTAACAGAATATTTTTAATTCCTGTGAGAAATGCCCAGAAGAAAAGAACTGATTTGAATCTCATTTTTCAATTTAGATTTTTAGGGAATTGTCACTTTGATTTCTACAATAGTTGTGCTAGCTCGCATTCACAGCAACAATTTAGAAGGACACATTTTCCCCACAGCCTTGGTGGTATTTGTTATTATTTTAACTAATTCTAATCATTCTTTCGAAAATCAAGGAGAATGCCATTGTGGTTTTAATTTACATTTCTCTAATGACCAGAGATACTGAATGGTTTTTATTATACTCACTGGCCATTTGTACATCTTCTCCTGAGAAATGTCTATTCATTTCACCCCCCACCCCTTTTAGAATACTTGTTTGATTTTGGGGAGGAGTCTTGTCTGGCTGCTTTCTAAAGCCTCATGCATTAATAAATGGGGCTTCTCAGAAGTGGGTGGGCCTAGGACATAGGATAAGGGGAAGAAATGCTTACTGCCGGGATGAAAAGTACATGATGACTAAATCAGCCCACTCATTGGTTTGGCATGTTTCTGGATGTGAATCATGGGAAGAGCCGCTGTGGGAATGGGTGGTGCTGCTTATGGGGCAGCGGTCTGTGTGGCACATAAGGGACAGAAAGAGGCCTGCTCCCCTGCCTGACGCTGCTCTGCTTCACTCCTTTTCTGCCTTCTACCTGCCAAGAACCGTTTCCCTTCTAGGTTACCCTTTGCCGTATCACCTTGTCTTGAAGCCCGCACCCATAGCCTGAAACCTCTACAAGCCGTGAACCAAGAGGAGTCTTTCCTTGTTTACCTTGTCAGCAATGAACAGAGAACCTAAAACATTTGTCCCTTGGAAGTATTAGACAGCTGTCAAGAGGAGGAGCCAGCAACTTTTTTCTCACTGTGTAGATTATCTTTATGTCTCTATTTTTCACTTTGTTGTAGAGGAATTTCTGATTTGATAAAAATACCATTTATCGTTTCTTGATATTTCTTGTGCAATAGGGTTTGTGTTTCGGAGGTTCTGTGCTCTATTGAACTTTAACTTCCAGAATTTGAAGAGATTCTGACTCAATGTCTATGGGTTTGACTGATTTTTTTTTTTTTTTTTTTTTTTTTTTTTTTTTTTTTTTTTTTTTTTTTTTTTGTCTTTTTTGAGACAGGGTCTCACTATGTAGTTCAGGCTAGCCTCGAGTTCACTTTTGTAGCCCAGGCTGGTCTTGAACTCGCACCGATCCTCCTGCCTCAGCCTCCCGAGTGCTGGGATTAGAGGCGTGCACCACCACGCCCGGCTTGGGTTTGACTGATTTTGATTCTACTTTGTTGCATGGTGATACTGACCTAGCTTAAATGCCATCAGCAAGTGTGTGGACAGGTTCTATAAGGACCGTTTTTTGTTGCTGTCTTTCTTCTAGTATATTTTCTTGGTACCATTGTCAAAGATCAGAGGTTTTAATGTACCTGGGGTTGTTTCCTTATCTTTTGTTCTGTTCCTTGGTTTATTTTGTCTGTTTTTGTGCCAGTACCATGTTGTTTATACCACTGCTACTTTGAAGTAGTGCCTAAAAATCTTGCACTGTGATATCTCCTGGATATCTTTTGTTGTCCTGGATTGCTTCTGCTATTCCAGTTCTCTTCCAATTCTATATAAAACTTATGATTTTTTTCTATTCTTGTGAGGATTGCGGTTGAAGTTTTCTTTGAGACTGCATTGCATACCTACATCATTCTTGGTGCTATGACCACCTTAATGACATCCATTATGTTACCCAGAAATAATCGACATCTCCACTTCCTAATGACCTCTTCAGTTTCCTTTCACAGAGTGCTGCAGTGTATCACCATAGAGTTCTCCCAGGATCTTGTCAGAGGTTTTCTGTCTTAATGTCTACTAAAGTGATTGGCCTCTAGTTTTTTTAGTGTGTGGGCCAGAGTCTTATTTCATTTTATAACCAGGGTCATGCTAGCTTCCAGAAATGAACATCAGAGGAGTCTTTAAAGGAGCTATTTCATTATATAGTTTAAGAGTCATTGGCATCAGACCTCTCCTGGAGCTATGGCGGAATTCAGCGGTTAGTCTGTCGAGGCTTTGTCCTTAGTTAATAGACTCTTTAGCATTGTCTTTGTTTTAAGATTCAACCACTCTAGTTAATTTTGCAAGAAGAGAATGTAAAAGGTTTCTCCAAGTGATTTCCCACTTCTTCCTTTGCTGCTGGGTAGATGTCACACTCGTCTCCATGTCCTTTTTCCAGCAGTTGTCGGCCTCTTATATTGCCAGGATCATTCTTTTCCAGGCAATTGCTTTGTCCCTTTATGCGCAGATCCCAGTTCATCACTGATTTAAGAACTTTTCTTGCCAGTCCACAAATCTTGGTGTGCTCCCCAGGTGCTCCACTGGATCTTTTGCCGTCCAGAACAGTGGGGCTCATGTGGGATTTTCTTCTCTCTCAGGCCTTTCAGATGTTTTGGAAAACACTGAGAAGTGCTAACCCTGAATTGACTCTTTCGAATATCTCTCCCTGTCTTTCCCTGTTCATACATTTTTTTCCCTGACTGGCATTCGTAGGTACTCTGGGGGTCTAAGCATTATCTCTACTGCATTCTCTCCTGTGAGTGGAAGGGAGAGTACATAGGAAACCATCCCAGGAATCTACCCTTGGTAGCTCTATCTTTGGGCTTTAGAAATACAACTAAGCTACTACTATGCTCTCCATTTCAATATAACTACATTTTTTTTTATGTCTCTCTTCTAAATATCTCTAATACACTTCTTTTTCTAACCAGCTTTACTGGAAACACCAGAAATGCATGGTATGATGTAGAAAGATTTCAAACACTTAGTGTGTATTCAACTTTATTTTTAACCTGCAAATAAAAACTGCATATATGTTAGCATGCAATGCCATTTTAAACTGTGTACTATTAGCCGGGCATGGTGGCGCACACCTGTAATCCCAGCACTGGGGAGGCTGAGGCAGGAGGATCGGTGTGAGTTCGAGACCAGCCTGGGCTACAAAAGTGAGCTCAAGGCCAGTCTGAACTGCACAGTGAGACCCTGTCTTAAAAAAACAAAAAACAAAAAACAAAACTGTGTATGACATGTATGTACATTTTCCCTCAGAGTCTTGCATTCCCAGGTGGAGCTTTTGGAGATACTTGTGTCTGGGTGGAATCTAAGGTGCAGGAGAGTAGCGAGTGGATGCCTTTGCTTGCTGCTTGCAGCGTCACTGCTGTACTACTTGTGTCTCCTTTCCATACACTGTTTCTCCTCCACGAAAGCCCCTCTGCCATTCCACCCTGCCTTGCAGCCAGAGAGCCAAGAAATGAAGCCTAGGAAAAGTGTGGCTTGCAGCATCTTATTCTGCTTTAGTTTGGGGTGTGGCCTCTTTTGTGTCTGCAACAAGAAAAATAAACTAAAACAACTATCCTTGGTGCAACGACTAAAGCAAGATATTCAAGATACACGTTACTCTATAGATCTATCTCTTTTTGTTTATTAATGCACTTCAAGATAGTTTTATAGGAAAGGACACTATTTGAAATTTTCCAGAGTTGTTTGTGATTTAGTAACTTTGATAGCCCTAGAAAGACAAGCATCTGAAACTTTGTAATGACAAAGTTAAAAAGTAAAGTGTTTTTTTTTTTTTTTTGTCTCTTTGAGACAGGGTCTCGCTATGCAGTTCAGACTGACCTTGAGTTCACTTTTGTAGCCCAGGTTGGTCTCGAACTTGCACTGATCCACTTGCCTCAGCCTTCCCGAGTGCTGGGATTACAGGAGTGCGCCACCACGCCCGGCTTTTTTTTTTTTTTTTTTTTTTTTTTTTTTTTTTTTTTTTTTTTTTTTTTTTTTTTTGATATGCAGTTTTTCCATTTGAAGATATTTTGTGAAACAGTAAATTCATGTTTCATGATTTGGATTATGTAACATACAATAACAATGAAAATGACTGTATTTCAGGACATTTGGCAAAAGTTTCAAGAGTAAGGTCAATTGAAGATTTTATTGTTTGTTAGGAAAAGTAAATGAAATTACATATACTCAGCAATTTATCAGTTGGATTTATAATGAATAGTAAATAATTATTAATTTCCTATCCCTAATGCTAGCATAGTAAAATTTTGTACTGAATGTATACAGTACTGTATTTAGAGTGTGATTGTACTAGCAACTAGACATATATATATATATATATATATATATATATATATATATGTACATATACATATGAAAATATATTTCCCTGAAACATCAGCTAATTTCTATAATCTGTCTCCTCCCCATTCTCCTTTTTCCTTTTATTATTCTTAACATTGAAAGAACACGCAAAAACCAAAAGATTTCTTAAAAGAAGAAAGAACATGCTAATTGTGTTTTTTTCAAACAAGGTTTCACATAAATTAAACAGGTTAGGAGCAGTGGCCTATGTCTAGAGATAGACTTAGTTTAAAATCAAGAAATCTATAACCATTTAATGATATAAATATTTCCACCATCACTTATGTAATCTAAATTATTTCCTTTCAAATTGGGAAAATACTTTTTCTTGCATAATAAATTCAGAAAACTTTAGTTCGATGCGTTCTATTATTGATTAACATAAATTGAGTTCTAGTTGTGTCTAAATTAGTGTAATTCACATTATCGTTCATAACTATTCAAATTTTGTGCAGTTTTGAAGTGTACTGCAAATCTAGTTTTCTCTTTCATCACCTGTTTTCTGTGATGAATATCTTCTCTCATTTCTCATTTCCATTTTTTTCTTTTTTCTTTTTAAAGAAGGTACAAAAAAATTTTAAAAAAAAGAGAAATGACACAGAATTTTACTAAACAAAGTGGTAGGCATTCAACAATAGTTGTTATTTTGCATAGTTTTGTCTTCAAATTAGTTGTTCAGATTACCAATAACAAACGCTTGAGGGGCTTCTCAGAAAAGGAACCCTTTTCCACCGTGGATGACAGTGTAGACTGGTACAACCACTATTAAATTCAATTTGGAGATTCCTCAGAAGCCTAGGGTTGGAGGTACCATTGGACCCAGCTTTTTCCCTCTTGGATAGTTTTCCAGAAGTACCAAAAGCATCAAATTACAGTGATATACGTGCATGTATGTTTACAGTAGTACAATTTGTCATAGCTAAATCTTAGGAAAAAAAACAAATGAACATCAGCTGAGGAATGGATTTAAAAATGTGGTATTTTAACACAATGCACCATTACACAGTTATAAAAAAGATAAGCTGAAGGATTTTTTAGATAAATGGTTGAAGTTAGAGACCATACTCATAAGTGAAATAAAACAGCCCTGCATATGTAATCATATTGTCTCCTTAACGTAAGATCATGAAAGAAGATACAGAATTAAAAGAAGCAACAGAAGCTTTAAGAGGGAAATAAAATGTTTAAGGAAGGGAACAACTGGGATGAAGGAAGGCAGGAAAGAAAGAATACAGGAAGGGAAAAATAAATCTCCATCTCTTCTTTTCTTAATTAGGAATAACTCATATTTATTATTTTTTAAAATATGCCATTTTAATTTTTTTAACATGTAGAACAGAATTTCAAAAACAGAAAAATTTAGCAATGGTCATAGTACATATTTTCATCATTGGATCAGTTTAGATTAATAGATATTGGTGTATAAGATGGATCAAACAATTAAACATTAACACTGTCAATAAATATTAATTTTTTAACAGTTGACATATTGCATATTGTCCTCACAATAATCATACAGAGCACAGTGTGTGGGCATGACCCACCTTCCTACTGATGTTGCTAAGGAAAGAAAAAAAATCTTCTCTTTGAATTAAGAGGAAGTAAATGCATACACAGTTCAATGTTTACAATTGCAGTGGGCCACCATTGAAATTTGCAACATTGGAAGCTATTGATCCTAGCCTCCTACAGCTCATCTCACCAATTTAGCTCTGTGTTTCATGCCTAGTAATTAAGCTTTTTGTTGGGTGATCAAGGGCAAGTCAAAGCAAGACCTGTGTAACAAAACATTCATCTTTTGTATCTTCCAAGGTCAAACCCTCTCAGGATTAACTTTGGAACCATATACAGTGCTTTGTAGAACTGTTTGTTAGTGTCAGCCTTCGGGATGAGTCATGGCCATTCCTTGGCCAGTTTGCTTTCTGTAAAAGCCTGAGAGAGTATTTTTCTCTGGGTGACTCTCCTTAGATACACCATAGTTCATTTATCCCTTTCCTCTGAGGTCCCATAATCTCCTTGACCAGAAAATTTGGGACACCTCTGAGTTATAGGTTATTACAGCACAGGCTCTCTATTATCCTGAGTTCCTACTGACCTTGCAGGGCTAGGGCCAAAATATTGACTATCCTCAAAGCCCTTCTTTTTCTCAAATTTTTGGTCTCTTAACTTACAATCTCAAGCTTTGTGATACTATTACTCTATAACATAGGTACTTGAGCTAATCATTACTGGCTTTCTGAATATCAAACATCTTTGACTTAGCTTGGAATTGACATTTTCTGACCATCATTGATCTTCTAATAACGTTCTATGCAATGTGACATAAGCAGTTACACAATTTTTACACAGATATTTGGAAATTCAAGGAAATACAAAATTGTAGCCTGTCAAGTCTATGGTATTTGGCCCAGTCTCTTATTTTCAACTAATACTCTTGAGAGAATAACAGTAACTGAGTTTACACCAGGAGCATTACACATCAAAAAGACAATAGTGACATGCATTCCAAGCAGAGTTTTAGTGTTACATGGTGCTATGATCAATATGACAAATCTTTTGAAGGTTCTTAAGACCAATATCTGATTCATCCTGTGTACATAAGTGCATGGTTTTCTCCTTTATCTGCTTCCAGTCACTTCGTTGTTTCATCCATAACACATTCAGCTGTGTTATGCCCTGAAGTTCTTATTTTCTTCTTTTAAGTTCTTATATTAGGGAGACTATATGATATTTACACATGTAGCTCTGGTTTATTTCACTAATGAGTATATGTTCAATATACATTCATTTCTATATGAAGTCTTGAAACTTATAATTCTTTATAGCTGAATAATATTCCATTCTATAAAAATACCACATTTTTTTCAACCATTCTTCAAATGATTGGCATTTTGGTTGTTTCCAAGATTTGACTATTACAAATTGGACTGCTATAAACATAGGTGCACAGATATTGCTATGGTACGATGTTTTTAGTTCTTCTGGGAAAATTCTCAATCCATCTCTTCTTAAATATGCTAAGGATCTTAGAGCAGAACTCATGGAAATAGAAATTGCATGATGAAGCATGGTCATTTTTCTTCACCCTAACCCTACATAAATATAGTTTAATACTTAAAAATAATTATTCAAAGTAATAGATTGTTGTATTTATTTTTTTCTCTTTAATTTTAGTTAGCCAGTCCTGTGCTCTTGTTCCTCCTGTGCCCGTAGCATATGCCTCATCCGGAAGCTCGGGCCCTCTGCACCTCCACCTTTCACTCTGTTGCTACTTCAGATCTTGTCTGACATTCTTCCTCTCAACAAACTTAATCTCTTTCATTCTTTTCCTCTTCACATCTGCATCAAATAAGCAAATAAACAAATTTGATTAAGTGCAGAAGTGGCAAAAATTAACATCAAAAATTAATCTACATTCTCTTCCTCTAAGGGTCTCTGTCTCTATCTGTTCCTGAGGAAAAAAAGTTAGAGAAATACATAGTTAAATGATACTTACCTGGTTAGTTGGCTAGTACATCTCTAACTTATACACATTATTTAATGTATGAAATATTATGTGCCATATACAAGAGAAATTATATATTATCTATACATGGAAAGAAAGATTCTATTATGTTGAAATTTTTCAGTTTTTATATTTGCCATACTCCTATCATACATAACAGTAGTATCCTACACATTAGGTTAACTCTCAGAAAATAGTTCCCAAATAATATTACATTGTGAGATATAAGTTACACTTTGAGAAATTAAATTTAATCTTTATTTTGATTTATATCTTGTTCAGTTTTTCTTAATATTCCTTGACTTTCCTTAAAGCATGTATTCAATCGCAACTGCAAACCTATATTGAAATGAGAACAAATAATACATTATTTCATGATTCACTTTGATAAATGGCAAAAGTTCTATAATTGCATAACCTGAATTAATTACATATTCAAGTTAATTTAACAAATGAGATAGATGTGAAACTATAATAATGTACTTGGACTCACATTTCTATGGTTAATTTGACAGTTAATTTCAATGAAATTAATAACTATTATGATATTATTTTAAAGTTCCATTTCTGAATATTATGAAGACAAAATTATTCAAAATATTGCTACATATATGTCAAAACATAATAGGTATAATGAGCATTCTTTCTTTCCTACTACTAACTTAAACTATTTTGTTTATGTGAATTAAAATGGAATGTCTACTTTGCCAACATTCCCAGTTAATGGAGATATAAACTTCAAGGCATTCTTTTTCCTCTCTACGTTCATTTTGAGATATAATTGTAGCGTTTTGCATTCACCATAGGTGTTGTTTCCTTTAAGTAGTCTCATACAGTTATTTGAAAAAGCTTCAGAAAGACACTATATACTTTTTTTAGTTTAGCAAATTATGCAGTGAACTCTCCTTGAGCTCACACGATTCTGCATTCAGTTCTAACAACAGTATGTTTTTCTGTGTTGCTGCACCCCTTTCATTTATGCCCTTTCATTTCTACCAGTACTGTATTCTGTAAGATCTGTCACATCCCCCCACCGCAGGAACCTCTCTGCAGTACCTGGGTCAAGAAGCATGCATCTGGCAGGCAACCATGTATCATTAAATGAGTCTTAGGCTACAGTTCATGTTATCTGACAGCTGTTGTCAAGTGACCTTATTTCCTCCGGGGAAGGAGGGGTGTTGTGTTCCAAGTACATAACCAGTTAGGTGTATTTGAAGGCTTTGATTCATGTCTATTATATTTTGACATAAATCCTAGGAAGAAATAATCTGCATGATTTTCTGAATAATTTTCAAAAATTTTAGTAAGAGCTAAATTGCCTTCCAGTTAAACTATAACAATTTGCATTGATACAGTATATAATGTTGGTTTGCTTTCCTTATTGTACATTTGCCTAGTATCTGCTAATGAGAATATATTCTTTTTCATTTATTATGGGCTCAAATTAGTACTACATATGATTGACTGCTATTAGTCCTCGTAACTAAAAGCTCTCATGAAATTTGTTTGATGAGCATGTTAATCTAGTAGCTACAAATTGTCATTAGTGTCCAATTTTCATTCCTTCATTGACACTTATCTTTTTGCTTGAAGTTTTCCTAAACGTGTTTTATTTCATGTTTCCTAAGTGCCTAAACAACAAGTGCATGTGTCCAAGGGAAAGGGGCCATTCAGTCTGCTCTGAGCAACTATAGTTTTCCTTAGAAGAGTACATTCATAAGTTGGCTCAACACACATACATGTGCCACACCTACATATGCCAAATTCCTCCACAGTTTGGAGATAACTTATTATAACACAGATTACCAAATAGAGATTTAAGCTCTGGGAAGTAGAAAGTAAAGAAAGCCATGTAAGTGCAAACTTATATAGGTTTGCTTATTCATTGAGGAAGCAAAAATGCATTGCACTTAAATTTCATTTATATGTGCTAGCTTTGACAGCACATATATTAAATTTCCTTTATATCACAAATTTTCATCTTGTTTGATGAATTTTTATTTTAAATTTAATGTAATTTTTATTATCGTTTGGCACAGGGTCTCCTTACTCATCTGAGAGGAAGTGATCCTTCTGTCTCAGCCTCCCGAGTGGTGGGATTACAAGCACGTGCCACCGCGCCCAATTTCAGAGGTACAGCATGGGGGTGGAGTGGTGTTTGTGTGACATGCAGAACCATGGATGGAACCTGTGTCCTTGTACTTAGAACACTGAGCCATCTCCCCATTCCAAATTTGTATTTTTAAATATGTATCTATCTAGGTGTATGTTTAAAGTCAAATTTATGTCAATCAAGAAAAATTGGTTATATAGGAAAGTGATGTGTTTAAATGAAAAGCATAAGCACCTTCTGTTTTCCATATGACTAGATAGCATATATTGAACAAAGTATTATATGTGTTTATTTAATAAATTAACAGACATGAAATAATTTATTAAAATAAGTTTTAATTACTTCTAATTCCATTTTTTTCTTCAGAATATGTCATGGCTGTGGGGCAAAGAAAGATGCATTAGCCTAGTAGGTGGCAATATGTTTAAATGATTACCTGAAGTCATGCAAACTATTACTCTTGTTGGTGAATTATCAAAAATGTCTTTCTTGGCCAGAAAAAAAATGGCATGTGGCTATAATTCCAGGTACTCAGGAGGCTGAGACAAGAGGATTTTGTGTTTGATGTCAGCTTACAGTACATAGTAGGACCCTGGCACCACAAAGTTTGTCTTAAGCATAAGCTAAGTTACAAGGCAAATGTTCTTCACCACCAGAGAGAAATAATGAGAAGAAATGTAAGTAAGTCACAAAAATGTCTTTCAGGAAATATGTTGCTTATTATCCAACATAACCAAGAGATATAAAAAACTCAGAATAAAATGGTAGTATAGTAAGTGAAATAAATTTTACTTTAAAATAGCTCTCATGATATTAAAAATAATAAAATATAAAGTTCTACTAATCAAATAATAATTAAATAAAACTATGCACACTATGTAACTTTTAAATATGCAGTACACATTAATCATTCAAAGCCAGACAGACACTGGGCCCTATTAGCATGTTCCTTATATTCATAGACTTGAAATGAAGAGGAGACTGGGCACACTGATGATAATAAAGTCTACTGTGTGTACCTCTAGCATCTCAGCTCTTTCTAAGGCTATAACACCATATTGAAATTAATATTGAGAATGAAATCTAGAATTCTTTATTTCTTAAACCTAGCTAAATGATGTTGCCAAGAAATCAAGGTTTTAAAACAACTGGTATCCACTAGACATTTGTGAATGTTTGTTTGCCAGAAAAAAATAGAGCAATTTTAAATTCCAATATGTTTAATAAAGATAACAATAATAGGGCCAGCAGAAATCTCAGAAGATTAAATTGCTTCCTTAGGCAGATGCTGGGACCAGGGTTCAATACTGGCTTACCATGCTGGCCTCAATCCCCAAGGCTCACTGAAATAGTGATTGAGACTAAGTGTGGTGGTGCATACCTGTAATCCCATCACTTGGGAGGGTGAAAACAGGAGGATCACTAAGACTTCAATCTGTGTAGAGAGACCCTGTAGACACTGTAAAAAATACATAAAGTACAAGTACTAATATAAATAAGATCTTACTAAGTTAAGGGCATTAATCTAAGTCCTTTAAGTTGTCAATCTTATCACAATACTGTCTGACTTATTCCCAAAAGTTTGTTCTCATTTTACATACATATAAATTGAATGTTAGAGAGGTGTATTAGCAGCAAGGCTCACAGACAAATTCCTTTGTTTTCGTTGCTGTGTGTGTGTGCGTCTGTGTGTGTGTGTGTGTGTGTGTGTGTGTGTGTGTGTGTGTGTTGTAATAAAAATGGAAAGGGTATCAATACTGGAGATAGAAGAATGAATCTTTGGTGACCAATAGGACCTACCTCATTAATTAAGCAGTGTCATGTGCGATAAAGGAAAGATGTTATTTAGACCTATTAATTAAAAACTGATCCAAATATCAGAGCACAGAGACATTAGTAAAATTCTAAAGACAAATTTACCACTAAGTATGAGCCATAGTCCGTACAGTGTTTATGTACTCCTTTATTTACTCTATTTAGGTTCTTGGTATTAGAAATGGAGTATAGTATATTTCATTCAAATATACTTCAACATGGTTAATTTTTTACACCTGTAAAATTACCTTTGAAATATTATATAGTTAAGATATTAGCAAAATAAATATTTTTTGACTGAAATGAAATAAAATTTTTAGAACTACATTGGAAAAAATCTGTGTACAGTTGTTAAGTACATTTTCTGATAACACTGTTGTAAGGGCACAGAAATAATCCCAGCTTTTACTTTGTAGCTATAGTCTTCATTTAGAACTATTGCATACATTCTGGTAATCTTTAACTCAGTGCTACACATATACATATATGCTTGTTTTTCAGAACAGCATAAATAATTGATAGAAAAATAATATTAACGTTTTTTCTTTGTATTTTAGGGAGGGGTCTACAACGGTTTCAGGGTCTCATTACTAGATTGGACTTATAGTCATTCGCCTGTTTACAGCCTTGCAAGAGGCATGCCACCCCATACCCAATGTCAAATGCTGGCTCAGCGTGTCCTGGGGGTGGGACTGGCACGGCAGTCCCAGGAATGGAACCCCTGGGCCCTGCACCTCCTTTCAGGTGCTTTAATCCTCTGAGCTATTTGGCCGGCCCTATATTAACTTCTAATTTATGTTTTCTTTCACTCGAAACCTTGTTTCATCAGTTAAAAATAGCTTAGAGGTGTAAGTGGTAGAAATGTACTGGGGGAATGTGGGGAAACTCTGGGTAGAATAGTGTTTGAATATGCAAAAGAAAGGATATGGAAATAATAGTTCCCTGGCTCCAGGCATACAGGGTGAAAGACTAGAGCAGATTTGCATAGGCAACAAGCTGAGCAGAAGAAACAAATTATTCTCAGAGATACTTGCTTTATCCGTTGCCTTCCTCCAGCCCTCCACCGCACTTTCTGCCTGACAAGCTTGCATCATCTAGGTTGACATGTGCCATTCAGCAAACCATTGTGTTCTTTATCCCCCAACCAGAACACCTAAGCAATTTTTTGTAAATGTATTTCTCCTGAATCTTTGCTTTCAAATCCTTTACTTAAAATAATTAATAATTAATAATAATAATAATAATAATAATAATAATAATAATAAACCTATGACCCAGACATGGTGCTAGACCCTAGCTTAGTGGACTAAAGCGCTTGCCTAGGCAGAGTGCAGCCACTGGGGTTTGAGCCCCTACCTGCTGTGCTGGCCCGCCCACTGGGGCACTGAGATGAAGAGTGAGACTGGACCTGGTGGCCAGTGCCTATAATCCCTGCTTTTTGTGAGGCTCAAAACAGGAGAATCACTACGAGTCCCGCTATCTGTGTAGTGAAACCCTGTAGACCCTGTGCTAACTACAGAAAAAAAAAAAAAAAAAAGTAAATTTGCATATATAGCACTGAATCAAAGTTCAAAGATGGAGTAGACAATGAACTTGGTTTCTCAGGAGACTATAGCTTGATAGGCTTCCACGTAAAACAGAAGTATTGCTGGAATTTTCAGACCTAGCTCATTAAGCTCAAGCCCAGCCTCATGGATTACAAAGTCAGATTAC
Organism: Myocastor coypus; assembly: GCA_004027025.1. Taxonomy (NCBI): domain Eukaryota; kingdom Metazoa; phylum Chordata; class Mammalia; order Rodentia; family Myocastoridae; genus Myocastor; species Myocastor coypus. The sequence goes on from PVJA010014138.1 coordinate 37,742, forward strand.
CTTACCTCAAGCGAACAACACACAAATAAGTCATAGAGATATCAGTCTGTGCTTTGAGTCTTTATCATGTTTGAGAACTAAGGTGAGGCAGCTCCTCTGAGCTTCTCCGTGATTTAAAGAAATTTTGGCTCTGAGTAACCTTTCATCCTCTTCACAGTCAAGGTGGTGCTCTGACAACTGCAGAGCACTGTGAGGCATGTTTCAATCTCATCCTGTTGAAGGCAAACAGAACAAAGAAGAAGAAACTGTAAGGTGCACAACTGCAAAGCAACTTGTAACTATACATTAGCATTAGTATAATGTAACTATACATTATACATTAGGGGACTGAATTCCCAAAGGTTGGAAAGGCAAAAGGAAAGTGTATTAGTTACTTTTTATTCATTGCTGAGACAAATACCCGACACTCAAAATGAAGGAAGGAAAGGTTTATTTAGCTCACAGTTTTTGGAGGTCTCAGTCCATATTCGGCTGGACCAAGGCTGAGTGGAATGGAGCAGAGAGCATCCGGTTCATGGCGGCAGGAACAGCAACAAAATGGTGGCAGAGGTAGCCAACCAAACACGGCAGCAGAGCAGCAGCAACAGCCTGAGTCTGTCTGTCTGCCTCTCTTTGTATTACATTCAGGCTCTCCACCTCAGCCTCCGCCTTAGGCTACACCCATAATCCCAGAAGTACTTCGACCCATAACCCCATCAGTACTAAAATCCATAATCCTAGGGATCACAGATCAAGTCTCAAACTCTAGAAGTCCCTGCCCAATGACTACATGAGGCTTTGGGGGGACAACTAGACATAAACCATAACAGAAAGCCAGTTCTTTATCATAATTCTGATAAGAGAGATACAGATGGATACAGAATAGACTGGCAAATATAGGGAGAAGTCTAGGTCAGGTTCAGCTGTCCAGAGATCTTGTAGCACTGTAATTGCCAAGTGTGTGGGGTCAGTTCACTTGTTTGTCTTTTACTTTCATTTAATTTGCTTTGCTTTGATATGAATCAAACATTATCTAAAGATGAAAACCAGCCGGGCGTGGTGGCTCATGCCTGTAATCCCAGCACTCAGGAGGCTGAGGCAGGAGGATTGGTGCGAGTTGAGACCAGCCTGGGCTACAAAAGTGAGCTCAAGGCCAGCCTCAACTGCATAATGAGACCCTGTCTCAAAAAGACAAAAAGAAAAAAAAAAAAAAAAAAAAAAAAAAAAAAAAAAAAAAAAAAAAAAAAAAAAAAAAAAAAAAGAAGAAAGAAAGAAAGAAAGAAAAAAAGAAAAAAGATGAAAACCATTTAAGGAACATTTACAATGTGTCTTTAAAAAATCTGAATGTAAAGTGCTTGAACCTCTATTTATTGAGCTCTTTAAAAAAGGAAAGGCTAAAGGCAACAGTAGTTAAACCAATAAATTATACAAAAGTGGCATGCATTTATCAGGATATCGAAATCTTCACCAGTATATTTACAAAGGCTTAAGCACACGATAGCCAATACATTTGAGAGTGTACTAGGATTTAAATGCAATTGTCTTGTGAATATTTGTCCTTCTGTCTGTTCAATCTGTGCCAGAAAATGGTTACAACACCTGCAGCTGCTTTGTTTGTGCTCAATACTGTTTCCATTTTTTTTTTTTTTTTTTTTTGGGCTGCTTTGGGATTTCCACAGAAAACCGTTTATGTCAATTTTCAAATGCTTGTGGTTTGCATGCCTTAACAGTGTCTTAGTTTAAAATTCATTAAGGCAACTTTTTAAGATAAAAGCAATATGATGAATAAAATGTCTATTGTCCTTATGCAATAATTTAACAATTTTTTTCATTGGCATTTAAGAGGTGAACCCTTAAAATGGGAGTGAAATTTTAAAATCTGTGGAGGAACTCTTATAAATTAAAGAAAATGCAGCGCTTTTGAATTTCAGTGTGCCTGGCTATATGTACAGGACTCACACTTGCAAATATGCAAATTAAAGCCACATTTTCACTGCCTCTCAAGTCCAGTTTGGATGTAGAAAAATAAATTCGCTTTTCATAATTGGGGGTTGACCTTAGAAATTCTGTACTTGGGTCAATACAGTCCTGATGAATTTTCTAGACAAATATCCCACGAAGTTTGGGGAGTCTACTCTGCATGAATACTCTACCTCCATATGTCATGCAATACTATTTCTTTTCTTTTCTTTTTTTGTCTTTTTGAGACAGGGTCTCGCTAGGCAGTTGAGGCTGGCCTTGAGCTCACTTTTGTAGCCCAGGCTGGTCTCGAACTCGCACCAATCCTCCTGCCTCAGCCTCCCGAGTGCTGGGATTACAAGCGTGAGCCACCACGCCCGGCATGCAATACTATTTCTGAAGGTAGAGGAAATGGACATGGAGAAGACATAACAGCGTCTCCACTGACAAGGAAACTTGTTCACAAGCCAAAGTGTAAAATTAGACTATAAATACTGCCTCTTTGCGGGACGTTTTCAGGAGTCAAATCTATAACTTAATCTTCCTAAAAGAGTGGTAAATGCACAAAGGAACAATTCAGGCTGACAGGGGCCTAAAAGAAGCTCAATAGCGTGGAACAAACTAAAATACAAAATATAAATGCTAAACCTAGGGAAACATTCTCAAAATATACATAGTTCAGATACTTGCAATCCAGCTAATACCTGCATGTTTTATTAACATCAACTATGTTTTCTCTTTTTACATAGTAAAAATAAAAAAGTAGAATTAGAACATATCATCTTCATATGTCTGAAATTATTACTGAAAGATGTCAAGTGTATAACCCATGTATGGAGTGAACTGCACAATAGCATACCAATTAGTGATTAAACAATTGAGTTTTAAATATAAAGCTAATAAATATAAGACCATAAAGTATTAACTTAGAATAATTTTATTGGAACATCTCAAATTTTTAAAAGAAGTTATTCATTGATACAGTTGAAAATAAATATTTGCTAGTAATCTAGCATATAGATCACATCAACCTAAGTTAAATCTTATGGATAAGAAGAACTAGATTATTCATTCAAAGCTGGAAATCATGCTGCTTTAGTTCAAGAATCAATCCTCATAGGTCAGACTCATGAGCTTTCCTCTTCTTTTCTATTTCTGCAAAGAAAAATTCATCAGGGAAAGCATAATTTGTCCAATGAATGAATAAACGAAATGTGGAACCTGAGCACAATGAAATATTAACCTGACAAAAATTAATAATATACTGTCATTTGCTACAGTATATATGGAAATAAAAATCACTAGGTTAAGTGAAATATACAAAGCATACAAAGACCAGACCTGAAAGATATTGTAATCTAGAAAACTTAATCTTGTCCAAGTTAAGGGTATAAAGGTGATTACCAGAGGCTACACATAATACAAAGAAAGGGAAAATGGGGCAAGTTTGGTTAATCTATAGATAGAAGAGATCTGACATCCTATCACACAATAGGGTGATTACAGATAATGATATCATATTAGGTATTTGAAGCAAATTGGAAGAATGAATTTTGAATAATTTCATATGAAGACACTCCATAAGTAATACCATTGTACCCAGTAAAATCACAAATGAAGTGCATAACCATAGGATCAGAGTACTGTAGTTCATTTTATCAAATGAAGCAGATTTAATAGTCATAAAACATTTACTAAAGCTACAGCAGAGAATTATATTTGTATGGTCACTATAAAATAAAATTCTTCAAGATAATAAATTTACACTTCAATTACTTTACTGAATATAAGCATGAGCATTACATCTAAGCAATAAGAGAAGGCTATTCAAACAAATACGGTGGCACGAGTCTGGCAGGGTGAGACAGGTATGCTGAATATTCAAGCCAGCATAGGCGATTTATAAATTTAGCAAAATCTTGTTCCAAATCAGGCTAAAGATGTACTTCCCATGAAAACAACTGATACATTTCTGAATAACTTGAAAAATGGGGTAGGAAAGGCAGTTCCTTCCTGTTAACAGAATTAGTGCTAAGTAAAGCATACAATAGATATTGTGAAACAGGAAGAAAAGTTCAAAACAAGGAGAAACTAGTGGAAAGGGAAAGAAAGTAAGAAACAAGGAAATATATATATATGTATATATTGCATGTATATATGTAATATATACAAATTAGTAATATATATTAGTAATATATATCATATATATTATGTTAATAATTATATATATATATATATATATTAGTTGAGATAGTTATGTAGCCAGTTTATCTTGGATATTAGAAAGGTAGATTTCTGCTAATATTAGCTGGTTATTATTTCATGCCTGTATCTTTTACTCTGAATAACTATCATAAAGAAAACCATGCATAAGGTACTAATTGCTTTCAATCTCCTATTAGCCTGATTTAAAACTCTTCTTTAATTTTATTTCTATCTATCTTCTTTGCTTTAAAATAAAATTGAAAAAGCCAGACAGAAGAATAAATTGTGAAAAGAATTTTCAAATACATGAGCAATATTCTGTATATAATTTTAGTTGAGAATAAAGCACATTTAGCATACGAAAAACATTACATTCATATTATGAATAATTAGAAATGAAAAGCAACCCACAAGCACCATTTTCATTTTGGTTCTATGGAGTATATGTGAGGTTGAGAACGTGGTTAGCACTCTACTACTAAAGTGCCAACTCCATTTTAATGACATTTCTAAAATAAGCAATTCACATTATACTCTCATCATAAAAAAATGTAAAATAAATTTTGAAGTGAGTTAAAAGAATTGAGTATATTTTTCCCATATGTGTTTTTTTTTTTTTTTTTGTCTTTTTGAGACAGGGTCTCACTATGCAGTTCAGGCTGGCCTTGAGCTCACTTTTGTAGCCCAGGCTGGTCTCGAACTCGCATCAATCCTCCTGCCTCAACCTCCCGAGTGCTGGGATTACAGGCGTGCGCCACCACGCCCGGCTCCATTTTTGCCATATTTGGCAGGCATCTTTTTAAAAGAATCTAAACACCTTTTTTTTTTTCGGGACTGGGGTTCAGACTTACGACCTTGCACTTGCCAGGCAGGCACTTGTGTCACAGAGCTATCTCCCCAGCCCCTCTAAACATCTATGTTATGTAAACAATAAGATCAGTACACTAGAGTAAAATGATTTCTATATTTTTATTATATACTAAGTCTATTCATCGGTCCTGTGACCAAATATATACACTCCAGAAGAAATGGAGAGAATAAGTTACCAAGTAACACATCTTACTCAATGAATAGTAGGCAGCAGGTAAAACTTAACTTTTATTTTTATTTTTTTAACATGTACACACTGCAAAGAACTTTCCTTACACACTCAACTACTGCTTGAATATTTTATGATCTTGAATTCCATGTAAAAGATCATGATTATATTCATGTTCTCCACAATTTTATAAAGTCACTTTTCAGTTTACATATGTTATAACAATATAATAAGATCGACTGACAACTGCAAAAGACCAAGAAATATCTTGGGATAGTTTTATATCTAAGATACTACTTATATTGTTGACACTGTTATCTCATACTATAAGAGCTTTGTTTACATAGAACGCTCTGAGAAAACTAAAATAACATCACTGTCAAATTCTATGCCCATATAGTCACAAAACTTTTTAAACTCTAGAGGAAAAAAATTATGTAACATAACTAGTATTAAAAGAATCTTTTGTAGCTTAGAAAAAAACTCTCAATCTAGAGGAAGATAATTTTTTTTTCTCTCTTTCTGTATAATCAGGTCTTTGATTGAAAACAGTTAAACTACCGATTACCTTGCTTAGATTCTAAAACTGTTTATTGATGTTTAGCTTTGAAGAAAAATTTAGTCAAGTGTACCAAAATTTCTATAAGAAATTTGTAAAACAAATTTTTACATGGTAATAACTTCAGTCAATGCAATAGCAATGTAATTAACTAATAACCAAAATAATGAATATGTATCGCTTACTTCTCTCTCTCTCTCTCTCTCTCTATATATATATATATATATGTATATATATATATATATATATATATACATATATATATATATTGTGTGCGTGTGTGTGTGTAATTTGGAATTGAACTCAGGACCTTGGGCTTGCCAGGCAAGCACTTATTCTACTGAGCTATCTCCCCAGCCCTGCTTACTTCTAAGTATTGAGATGCATTTAATATTTATTTCTACTCTGTAAATGAGCATATATATTTCCATTTAATCTTTATGGTAACTTTTATTATTTATAGAAGATATGCAATGAAAAATCTCAGCATTTTCTACATTGTCATTATAATAAATTACTTAATTATTGAGCCCATATTCATGTACTGGAAAGATTTGATAAATAGTAAATAACAAGAAGTGAAATCAACTATTACATTAAGTAGGTAGAAATTACACTCATATTAATTGCCATAAACAAGATTGGAATTGCATCAATATTCTATGAACTATTGATAGGCTAAGACATAAATTTTCAAAATAATAAAACTAGTCACAAGTACAGAATGTTAATATATGAACCAGGCAGAAGTTTTATTTATGTTTTTTTTTTAAATTTGTGAGTAATGGCAGTTATAAATGCAAAGTAAAAATAAAATAAATTATAAATGCATACATTTTGTCATGACACTGGCTGGTTTTGCTTGCACAAAAACATTACAATGCTGGACAATGTTAATCACCAATTGCTTGAAACCATCTCCTTAGCCCACCACCACATAACCCAATATTGCCTTCTATGTCTCAGCTTTTTTACTTTTCTAGTCAAGCTTTTCTTGTACTGGGTACAAGGTGGTTTTTAGTGCCAGAGAAGTTCCCCCAAAGCCTGTGCGTCCAGTCTTTGGGGCTTTGGAAGGTGCTGGGAGCGCTGGTAAGGCCTGGAGCACCCTTCTCTCTTTCTTCCTGACCACCTGCACTTAGGGCTGCTTCCCCTGCAGCCAGCCCTCAAACCATGACTTTGCTACAGCTGAACCCAACAATGGACTGAAATTTCAGAAACGAAATCAAAGTAGAGGTCACCTCCCTTAGCTTGTGGACGTCGGGTACTTTGTCACAAAGAAGAAGGCATGTCTAACACAGATTCTCAAGTACTATCAATCCAGATTTACAGACTGCACAGACTTCCATTCAAGCTACCATTTTTATTGTTTTTTTCTGTTGAAAATATTCCCATATCTTATATGACAATATCAAATAGTTCATTGCGTCTGTAGATCACACATCTCATTTTTAAACTTATAGAAGATGGAAAATTTCTCTCAATTTTTTATTCAAAATTATTTCTTAGTTTTATACTTGAAATTATGTCAGTGAATTGCAATTATTTATTTCCAGTTTCAAGAGCAAAGAAACATTATAATGATGTATATTGTGAAACTGTTACATTTATAAAGAAAAACAATAATTAACATATTTCAAATAATTAAATAAGGAAATATAATACACACATAGTTAACTCTAGTACTTAGAGTTAGGTAGATAATTTTAGATAGGCTGTTGCACTCACTTTGAGATGACAAATGTTTAAAAATGTAAATGAATGTATAAAATTAACAAGAGATTATGAACATAAGAATTTTAATTTTTCTTGAATTGCTTAGAGTATTAGCATTCATGATAATAAACAAAATATCCTTTACCATTGATGTAGAGCAATTTAATACCACTTCTGTTATGAATCTTGCAGGAAAATAAAATCCTCTTTATTATTATCCTTACACAGCTAGTCAGTTAATATCTTGTTCTGCATCCACTGAGGTTTTAAAAATGTACTTAATAATAATCTATAATAATTGCAGAATAATCCTGCCTGGTATATTTGAAAGACTACTGTTCCTTTATTGCACAGAAAAGCATTTAAATATTTCTCCTTGTTTTACTTAGACTATGTATAAAACAGAATTTCAGATGTCTGCATGTATCTCTCCCTCAAGATAAATTTAGGTCAAAATCCAGGCGTGGTGGCCCATGCCTGTAATCCCAGCACTTGGGAGGCTGAGGCAGGAGGATCGGTGCGAGCTTGAGACCAGCCTGGGCTACAAAAGTGAGCTCAAAACCAGTCTGAACTTCATAGTGAGACCCTGTCTCAAAAAGACAAAAAAAAGAGAAATTTAGGTCTTATGAATATTCTTTAAATAGTTAATTTTGGTTCAATTGTTTATCAATACACCTGTACTGTATTATGTCCTATCAACATAACATTTTCAGTGATGTATTCCTGATTCCCTTTGCTTAATACTAATAATGATTATTTAAGGGGAAAAAATAACCAATGAAGAGTTGCACAATGTCCATATGAGAACAATGATTCAATTCTTACTATTTTTGTCAATTATTTATCGAAATTTTCCTATCTATTAATGCCCAGAACCCAACTATTACCACACAAATTGTTTTTGATTCTGGAGAACACATTATTCTGTTTCTTCTATGAGTTACTTAATGAAAAGTAATAATTTTATCTTTCAGTGGTATCCTATAAAATTATGTAAGACTAAATGTTTGAGACGAGAGAAAATGATACACACAGAGAAGGAGAGAGAGAGGGGGAGGCACAGAGGGAGAGACCAAGAGGCAGAGACAAAGACAGGGATACAGACAGAGACGCAAAATTCTCCATGAAACTCTTAACTATTGAAAATACATTTCAATTTGAAATGAATTTTGTTTGCGTACTCCAGAGTGAAACAAATTATAAAACCTTTGGCGGAACCATATCATGTCTGATCACGGTAAAATCAAGTGGATCCAAATTTTTTTTTTTTTTTTTTTTTTTTTTTTTTGTCTTTTGAAACAGAGTCTCGCTATACAGTTCAGGCTGGCCTTGAGCTCACTTTTGTAGCCCAGGCTGGTCTGGAACTAACACCAGTCCTCCTGCGCCAGCCTCCCAAGTGCTGGGATTACAGGCGTGCGCCACTATGCCTGGCCATGTGAAATAAGCCTATCTCCATAGCCTAAAGCATACTTTAAAAAATTAAAATATCCACAAGATAGGTGATGAAAAGATATATAGAGAAATTTGATATAGAATGAGTAGAAACTTTTATGAGCAAAAGTGAGGTCATTAGGTTGGTTTGTTTTAGAGCATTTCAGATGGTGAGCTCGGATAACCAGGTACCTATTAGCTGCTATCTTGTAAATCTCTAATTGCAGAGATAGTACTCTGTGCTCATCTACCTGAGCACAAAATCAGATTCCTAAAATGGACCCTGTATGCAAGCTTTTATACCTCACCCAGTGGTGATAGGGTTTTTACAAGAAATCTTTGAGTTATTGTGACTCCAAGGAAGGCCTTCGACTAGAAAATTAAGATGAGGCACATAATATTTACAGGACATATAAAATTATTGTGTTTTATGTGCTTGTATTAGTTACTCTTGTCTCTTTGCTGGGATAAATACCTGATACCCAAATTGAAGGAAGGAAGGGTTTATTTAGCTCACAGTTACTGGAGATTTCAGTGCACACTTGGCTGGCTCCAAGGCAGACTGGCACATGGCAGAGAGCAGCAGTTCATGGCGGCAGAGCAGCAACAACAGCAATAGAGGCAACCCACCAAGGAGGGCAACAGAGAACAACAGATAGTCTGTTTCTCTCACACAAACCATAAGAGAATGCCATTAAAATAAATTTAAATATTTTTTTAAAAAAGTAACCTTGTTTTCACTTAGATTTAAAACTTGACGTATCTTATACAATTGGGTGCTATTTTTTTCCTGTTTTATTGTTTAAATTTAACACGAATTATATTACATATTTTCATCATCAGATCAGTTTAGATTAATACATATAGGTATATAAGCTTGATCAAACAAACATTAACCCTTCTAAATCAACATTATTATTTTTTTTCTTTTTCCCTTTCTTTTCTTTGAAAGTTGACATATTGCATATTGTTCTCACAATCGTTCTACAGAGTACAGTGTGTGGGCATGACCCACCTCCCTATTGATGTTGCTTAGAAAAAAAAAAAAAAGGAAAAGAATATACTTCTGTTATGGTTTATGTCTAGTTGTCCCCGCAAAGCCTCATGGAGTCACTGGGCAGGGACTTCTAGAGTTTGAGACTTGATCCATGATCCCTGGGATTATAGGTTTTAGTACTGTTGGGATTATGGGTGGAAGTACTTCTGGGATTATGGGTGTAGCCTAGGGCGGGAGCTAAGGTGGAGAGCCTGAATGTAATATAAAGAGAGACAGAGAGACAGACTGGAGCTCTAGCTGTTGCTGCTGCTCTGCTGCCCTGATTGACTGGCTGCCTCTGCTGCCATTTTGCTGCTGTTCTGCCTCCATGAACTGGATGCTC
>PVJA010014139.1:0-48129 GCA_004027025.1 Myocastor coypus
TTCTTTTGTCTATGCAACATCAATAGGGAGGTGGGTCATGCCCACACACTGCACTCTATAGAATGATTGTGAGGACAATATGCAATATGTCAACTTTCAAAGAGAAGAAGGGGAAAAAGAGAAAAAAAAAAAGTAATGTGGATTTAGAAAGGTTAATGTTTAATTGTTTGATCAATCTTACATACCTATATGTATTAATCTAAACTGATCTGATGATGAACATATGTAATATAACCATTGTTAAATTTAAACAATAAAAAAATTGAAAAAAAAAAAAAGAATAGCCAATATTTTGGCTCTAGCCCTTCAAGGTCAGTGAGGACACAGGATATAAAAGAGCCTGTACTGTAGCAGCCTATAACTTAGTGGAGTCTGAAATTTTCTGTTCAAGGAGATTATGAAGCCATAGAGGAAATGATCAATGATGTCCATTGTGTCTAAGCAGAGTCACCTAGAGGGAAAACATTCTCTCAGGATTTCAGAGCACATTGGTCAAGCAGTAGCCATGATTCATACAGATGGTTGATACTGACAAAGTTCAAAAAACTGCTGCACATGGTTTCAAGATAAATCCTTACGGGACCTGACTGACCTTGTGAGATACAAAAATTTACATTTTTTATAATAAAGGTCTTGCTTTATCTTGGTCTTAACCATCCAGCAGAAAAGTCTAACCTCGAGATATTAAAAGGAAAGCTATATTGATATGCTGAATAGTAAAAGGTTCAAGTCAACAGCTTCCAGTAATGCCAGATGACGTGATAATCCACCACTGATATGGACTATTGGACTGCATATACAGCTACTTTCTCTTTGTGCAATGAAAAGAAATATGTGTACTAATAAAGTTTAGACAAGAAATCATGTCTACATCTTTCACTGTGAACAACTACGACAAAGACAGCAACATGCAATGTATTAATTATTGTATCTGGCCTTCTAACGTATTGTGAAACTGTCTCATTGCTATTGCTTTCACATTACTATTAATAAAAACAAATTTGAAACCAAGTTCATACTTTTACATATTTGAGCCTGTGATGGATAGGGTCTTTTTGACTTCTACAATGTCCTTTAGGTGTCTTTACTATTGTTCCAGTGCAAAGTGCTAACTTTTATCTGTTTCTTTTTTACCTTCTTTGCTTTGCTTTGCTTTCTTTTTCTCTTTTCTTTTCCTTTTCTCTTATTATAGCATGGCAAATAAACCTACCTCCTTTCCACTTCCCCAGTCCTTTTTACATTTTTAAAAGCTGGGATCTAAGTCACCAGGCTGCCAAGGCTAGAACTTGAGCTGCTTCTGCTTCAAGTGCTGGGACTACAGGTGTGGCCAGTCAACCTGGCCGGGCTCTTTTTAATGGTGCTATTATCTTTAGTCAGAACTTCTCTTCTGATCAAACTTTCAAATCTTTTAACTACATTTTGCTCCTGAATCTAACAGTTAGTTTGACCCAAAACATCCAGTAATCCCCATGCCACAGCCTAGATTTTGTACGCTTTTGATATTTGCTCCACCAAGAAAGCAGCAACAACAAGACAAAACAAAACAAAGAACCAAAGGACAAAAACCACTTAGAACCTTTAGATTCACCTTTGTACAAAGTCTGAGAACACGGACAACATGTAACTGTGTTCTTTGCCAGAGTGCAACACAGGTGGTTTTCAATCTAATTCCCAAAAGTGTTCTTATTTCCATCTCAAACTTCAGGAATCTGAGGGCTTTTTTCCCCTAGGGGTTCATATTCCTATGAGCATTCAGGCCTTCCGTGCGTTCCCTAGAACCTTTTGCTAAACTCTTCTTATAGCACTGTAGGCCATCTCTACACTTTTTCAAACTCTTTCTCACCAAATAATTCCAAAGGCTTCTGAGCAACATTATGAGGTATGGACTTAGCAGTGACCACACTTTTCAATACCAATTTTCTGTTAGTCATCTTTGCATGCAGTGATAAAATGCCAGAGAAAATCAGGAGGACAAATACTTGGCTTTGGGCTCATGGTTTCAGAAGTGTTGGTCGACAGACAGTGGCCTCACTGCCTTGGGTCTATGGTCAGACAGCAATCATGATATAGAACATGGAAGACCAAGGATGTTCAAGTCCTTGACCAGAAGGGTAGCAAAGAGGCAGAATTCAGTGAGGGTCTTCTTCAGCACATTTCCCCAGTGACTTAGCATTTTTCCCAGTGGCTCTCACCTGTTATAGGGTACACCACCTCATAAATAGTAACATAGGTGCTGGGCGTGGTGGCGCATGCCTGTAATCCCAGCACTTGGGAGGCTGAGGCAGGAGGATCAATGTGAGTTCAAGACCAGCCTGGGCCACAAAAGTGAGTTCAAGGCCAGCATGAACTGCACAGTGAGACCCTGTCTCAAAAAGCCAAAAATAAATAAATAAATAAATAAATAAATAAATAATAGTAACATAGGTGAGAGAGTAAGTTTCACTGTTTTAGTGGAGACTTAGGGCATTAAGTAGGACATTCATAGTCCAGACCATAGCAATTATGCCTGTAGAATGACTCCCTAAAGTTTCTGTAACCAGCTCATTGTTTGCTGGTATCAGGTGGGCTGCACTCAGATCTAGTCAGACTGATACTTGCAGATGTATCCTGAGTTCCCTGAGTGAAACCCTAGCTCACTTTGAGGTCAGTTTCTGCAGTTTCCCAATATCCTTCCTTAGTGTTAGATGTGCTCTCAAGAGGAAGCCACATTGTGACCAGACTCAGCAGGCCCCATATCGAGCCATGCTGCAACCACCTTGTTTCTTAGGCCATAATTCTCTCTCTCCCCAGAATCAATGCAGTCTAAGACCACTTCCAGTCCCCAACTTCCACTGCTTTAAGTTGGCATGAAAATTTCCCTCAGTTGACATGGGCTTACCTATTATTAGAAGATGCTCAACAAAAGGGAAATGAAAAATCCTGTTCAAAAGATCAGAAGTTAGATTTCTATATGAAAATTTTATTGTAATTGTAGACAGCCACTCTTAGCTTAAGGGCTGAAGCTGACAGGTGAATGATGTTCAGATGTCCTACGACTAAACTAAGACAGACTCTGGGTCATTTGTTAGTATGTGCTTCAGAGTCTGATTTGGAGACTGCATTCTATATTATGGAATATCTGGTTATCTAAGTTTAGCTTTGTTTTGTTTTTATGTATTGAGCACAGGGTCTATAGGGTCTCACTATACAGATCTGACTCATAGTGATCCTCCTGTTTTCAGTCTCCCATGCACAGGGATTACAGGTGCATGCAACCATGCCTAGTCTCAATTGCTGTCTCAGTGCACCCCAGGGGCAGGGCCAGCACAGCAGGCCAGGGATCAGACCCCTGGCCCTTGTGTCTGCCTAAGCGAGCACTTTAGTCTGCTGAGCTAGCTAGTCAGCCCTATTCAGTTTAATTTTAATTCTTATACTAGAAGGCCTCTGGGAAGTCGTGTCTTTTTCAATCTCACAGGCTCAAGTAACACTGCCAACACTAGTACCATTTTGAAATAGAAGACACAGTCCCCCAACTCTAAGAATTTTACATGAAACGCACAAAAGAGTAAAACAATTTTAAAGTAAGGTACTGTGTTTACTTACGTTAGGAACAGAAAAATGAAAATATAAAAGATAAGCAAATGATTATTTTAACTCCAGGCTTTTATGTGTCTGAGCACTAGCAAATGTCTAAATAACGTTTTCTTAGGAGCCCAATGATTATGATGCTCTTGTCAAAGGTATTTATTTCTGCTTGAGAAGTAAAGATTGGACAGAAGGCCTAATATTGAATGATACAACTTTGTCTCCACCTGCAGGAATAAAAAGAATGAATTCATATTTTTTAGTTAAAATGTATAAGCCTTCTTCAGTAGCCATTAAAAGCGAGGCATAATCACCACTTGCACTTTAGTAGTACATTCTTCCATAAAAAGGTAATAATTTGTTCAAAGCAGGATCAAGGGAAAGGCATAATCAAGTTGAACCTCCATGCTCACTTCATTAGGTTTCAATGAACTATCCCATACATACAGAAAAGTTCACTGTCATCTATGCACAGCGGGATGAGTGAACACTGTGTGTCACTATCACCCAGCTCAGGACATAGTACACCAGCAGCACTCTGGAAGCTCCCCTCATGAACTGAGCTTAATGTTAAATCCTGAGTCCAAAGTCTTGCCTTTTAACCTCTCCATTGGTCACATGTCTTAGGAGAAAGGAAGCCTAGGGGAAGAGAGTGTCAGACGTGCTCTTGTACCATGGGCATCACAGTATAGGAACTGCTCCTAACAAGACCTCTCTGTCACTGCTGGAATGGAGGCAAGCAGCAGTCCCTGGCATTACAGCTCCTGTCTCCTTCTGAAGCTTCAGACATCCTCAAGGAGAGGTCTGAATTTCATCTTCGCTAAGCTATGATTCTGTTATGTAATTCAATCCAGTTGAAAAGGAGACATTGAGGTTTTTCTCTTCCTCCAAATCCTTTTCTCATGGACCTCTTGCAGAACTACAAGTGCTATTTAAGGAAGATTGCCATCTGGCTCAGATGAGAAGAGAGGTACCCGTAGATTCCTGTACCCAGCATGTCCCAAATTCTACATCCACCCTCATTAAGCAATTAAGCCTTGCTTATGGCCTAAGCTACAGCTTCTGAAATAATTCTGCATCTGCTTTCAGTTTTCCTAAGCTTTCTATTCTCCAGTATCTTGAAATTATTACTTCAGATAGTTTTTTAGTTTTTGTTTGGTTATTTCAGACAGATGAATATAACTAGTCCTTTCATGTTAGCTGAAAGCAGAAACCTAATCTAAAGAGTTCTGCTCTGTATCTTGAGCAGAATAAAATCTCTAGAAACATTATGTATCTGATTATTCTTATGTATTTGTATGTACTGGGCAATGGTCTTTCCTTCACCCAATATCTATGGTTGCTGGTTTGGTGAACACAAAGCATTTTCAGGCATATATTTAAAATCAATCAAGGATTCTCCGCTTACTCCTTCAGCAACATTTTAACACTAAGAACCATGGAACAGGGTATAAGCATAAATGAATAAATAAAAAATGGTGAAACAAAACATGAGAGGCTTTTACTTTCAACTTTTAAAGGCTATATTAAAACCATGTGTTAGAATATTTTTAATACAGAAATGTATTTGTCCAAATTATTTGAAAAATAGATTTGGATATTGACTCAGGAGAGTCAAACCGGTCTCTCCGGGGAGACTTGGTAGGCTGGTGACCCTGCCAGGTGCTTTTGGAAAAAGGAAAGAGTCAGTGCACGTAGTACTGTACATCCATACCCCAAGCACCCTTCAGCTATTCAAACCAAGACAGAAGAAATGGGAGCATAGGATGGGGGAGGGATGGGGCTTCCACAGTGAATAAAAGGAGAAAAAGGCCCAAAGGCCTGTGCTGTGGCTCTTCTTGGGATGAAAGCCCGCCTTGTGTGAAGCCGAGTCAAAATAAGAAGGTTATTCAGCTATCACAGGCTGCGTCACAAACATGAAATCATTTTACTCCAGTCTATTTCTTTCCCATCCACCCCACACCCCCACCAAGTTTCCTTTTCAGCTACCTTTTCTTTTCTCCGATCCATAGTCATTTCATATTTTCAGGGAAAAAAAAAAAAAAAAAAGAATGTTTAAAAATCTTTCTTTTTTAATCTGCCAGCAGATTTTGCACATTGCAGTAAGTTGGGATGAACGCTTGGGCATAATTCAATGTTTTCTCCGTAAACCATCCTCCAACGCTCCCTTACGCCTCCGTGTATGCGACAGGACCTGCCTGCCCCTCCCCTCTCTTCCCTAAAACAGCTCCCCTAGGGTCCCTGTTCACCTCCATCTATTTTCCTTGGATGAGAGCCTCCCAGTGAATACGAAACATCTTAAGACATGGGAGGAGTGGTTGAGAAAGAGAATTAGAGGACAAGTGGGGCCCCTGGAAGAGAACGAATTCAGAACTGCTGATATAGCTCAATGGCATTCACTGTTGCGGAGAGCAATGAACTTTTTACTTAGTTAGCAGCAGTTCACCTAATGTCCTGGACTAATTTGAGGCTATTTTCCAAGAAGAAAAGAAAGCCATGTGGTTCACAGCCATGCATCTGTGCACGGTGCTGAGAGCTATCCGCCTTTGCTTTTGTGCAGACTTTTGTGCAAGGAAAAGACAAGCTCTTATCTTTGTCTGGCTGCCTGGATTCTTTGGTCTTTTGTATGAATAACACAAGGGGAATCAGATGGCTTGTCAGCCATTTAGAGGGGTAAATTTGGTTGGAAAATAATCCTCCATGTCTAAATGTCCTCAAACCTCCCTAAATGCTAGTATCTATGGAATAGAAATGGCCAGTGTTGATGCTACAGTTAAGTCTTCTATTAAGTTAACCAAAAGTATAAGACATTGAAAACTTGGGGTATTTCTATTTTTATTTCTTCTACCAGAAATAGTAATTTTCACTTGTTGAATTTATATCCAAAAATTACTTCATTTCAGCTGGAAGGGACATATCTTTCAGAGAAGGATCAGCTATCGCAGCAAGGCAAGTGTGCCAAACAAGGAAATTTATGTTTTCTGATACTCTAGGCTTCTACTACATTATTTTATATGCCCAAAGCAAAATTCTGAAACATTTGAGTTTATTTATGTTTGATATTAACAGCTGAAGTATTCTAACTTTTGAAGGTGAGCTTTCTGTTCTGAAGGATGTACCTGAAAGGAGCAAGGATTACTTTCTTTCTTTCTTTCTTTCTTTCTTTCTTTCTTTCTTTCTTTCTTTCTTTCTTTCTTTCTTTCTCTCTAGTACTGGGGATCAAACTCAAGACCTTGCACTTGTAAGGCAGGTGTTTAAGTCACTGAGCTATCTCCCTGGCCCAGAGATTACTTCTGATTTCCCATTTTAAGTTAGTATATATGGAAGTCAAAAACCTGAAGCACATTCTTGGGCATCCCTGTGAATTTTGAGTGTGACAGATAGTAGTTGATCTGACCATAGGTCTGTCTATGTGGGCTATAAACCTTGACCATCAGAAAGTCTCTTCAAAATCAGAAAATATTATTATTTGTCCATAATACATACCTAATGGAAATTAGTTTGGTGTAATCTTGGATAATATCTCTATAGACCACTTAGTACCCACACTGTTGAGGGATAATCTTACAGTGTTTCCTTTTGCTAGTTCATTTCTATGACACGAATGGAGATGGGAGGCTGGAGTTACTTCTATCCCTAGTGCCCTTCCTGTGAGGTCAGAGACACAGCTTCCTGAGGTAACTCCAGCCCAGAACCCCCCACAGTCCCTCATCAATGGAAGCACACTAGGAATCTGGAATTATCTACTGGTGGCTCTTCAGGACTCTGAGTGAGCTTTGCACCTCTCATTTCAGCAGGACCCTGGGTACCATTTGGTCTTGCTGTCTCTGGGTCATTGAATACAAGACATGCCTAGCACTTTGTCAAGCTACTTCCTCTGATAAGGAAAGAGTAACAAGGCTTTTATTAGAGAAGAATGCATGTTACTACTCTGGACCCCCCAGCCCAGCTAAGAAGTGTCTATGTTCACAGAAGTCTGACAGGATTCCACAGAGATATGCGACTTACAAGAATGGCAGATTTAAGGGTTCCACCATGATACCAGCCTATAGCACTTTTGCTTCCTGACTAACTCCATCACAGGCAACAGAAATTCAAAATAGAAATAGCAAAAAATCACCATTATCAAGAAATCAAAAACTAAAAATTTTGGTAAGGCCATGGGGCCAAAGGAACCTTTATGCATTGCTGGTAGAAGTATAATCTAGTACAACCATGAAGGAAACCAGTATGGAGGCTCTTCAAAATACTAGAAGTAGAAATTCTATTTGAGCCAGGTATTCTCCTTTTTAAGTACATTCCAGAAAGCTTTAAAGACATTACATTATAGTGATGCTCACATACATATGTCCACAGTAGTGCAATTCATAATAGCTAAATATTGGAAGCAAACTATATGCCATCAACAGATGAATAACGAAAATGTAACATTTAACATGAAGTACTAGTCTGCCTTAAAGAAAGATAAACATGAGTCATTTGTAGGAAAATGAACACTCTTGAGACATAAGTTTGAGTGAAATGAATCAGACGCAAGGTTTAAACATCTCATGGTTTCTCTTCTATGAGAAAGCCAAAGAATATAAATAAAGAGCAAAAGATAAATAATAGGACAAAGAGACATATTTTTCTCAAATGGCAAGGGAATCAAGAGATGGAGGGAGGGAGGATGGAGGAGAAGGAAAGGAAAGAAGAGAAGAAATCAAGATGTACATGTACATATGCCAACTTCTGACAAGGAATGCCAACTTTACATACTATAAACACATACTAAAATCAAATTATTTTACAGGTAAAAAAGAATTAGCAATCAGCATAGCACTTGCTACAGCTTGTTGAACATTTACTCATATGCCCCACATTGTTTTAAGGATTGTACAGTAATTCACTCTTCTCACAATGGCTCTGCATAAGGTAGATAGCAAACTTATTTCTGCATTGCAGATGAAGAAATGGGTGCAGTGATTTTCAGTAAATTGTCCAAGGGCAAAGAGCGTGAAGGGTCAAATGCTTGTGCACAATGTGTGAAACTCCTTTAGACAGCAGAACTCAGTTCTCCTCCTTCTATGGTCCCAACCAGATTTAGGAAATCAATTCTAGCAAATAGCCTGTGGGGAGATGACAAATGCTTACTAGGATGGGAATTGAGAGTATCGCTTTGGCCTGGCTCTTGCATGTTCTCCCTCCCCCAGGGGCATCCAGACAATCTGTAGCAAGGACTCTCAGGAAACCTGCAAACAACCTTACTAGCAAAACCAACAAGCAGGCCAGTGGGAGTGAGGCACCTGGCCCTCCTTCCTCCTCAAGCCTTCAATGACAACCACTATTAGACGATAGACTCAAGCTAGAACTGCTCAGCTAAGCTACTTTCCAATTTCTAGCCCGGAAATAATAAATGCTTATGGTTTTAACCACCAAGTTTGAAACTCCTGAGAGTTTCATATATATAACCTATGATATACCCTTAGATAGCTAGCACACAGCTGCAAAGCGGCACAGCCAAGACGATTGAAAGGCAGAGTCCATGCTTTATGGCATCCTGCTTTGCCTGTCCTGATACTAAGGAAACTGTACAATAAACTCAGATTGTGACAAAAGATGCTAAATAAATATTTTCCCAACCCGCAGGAAACTCTCATGTGTTTTTACACACTTAAAATCCCTGATGATCACGACAGCCACCTGGGCTACATGTAGTCACTGTACTCCTCGGATATTTTGAAATAGTGCTGCTGTCAGCTTTTACTCTATCTTACCTTTTCTAAGACTCTGGCAGATGCTATATTTATGTACCAGCACATTATCTCAGATAAGCCTGTTATCCTATCATTAATCTGACTATGATTTCTTTTAGAATAACATTACACTATAGTCACCTCAACCAAATTGGATATATTAAAAAAAACCCATAGACCCAAAGTATTAACCTTCTTTTATCATTTATTACTTTGAGGCTGTGGAGAAAATATAAAAAGCTCATCTCTCATACTGGAACACTTTTGCAAGCAATTATCTCCAATGGCACGTTGGCTGGTGCTGCTTAACCCTCAGGAGGTTGACTTTGCTGCCACCTTAGTGATACAGTACATGCTGGGGCCCACAGCACTGGGCTTTGCAGAATGGATATACAAAAAATGATAGTTCTTATCTTAATCCTATCTAAGCAGTTAGGGACACATTAGAGCCCCTGCATCCAAAGCATTGGGCAGTTTTTAATAAAACAGAGTGACCCTGCTTTTCCACATGCTCCCCTCCACCTCCTGGGGCAGCAGTCATGCATTTCATTCCCCCCTCTCTCACATCAAGATATCTAGAACATCTATTCAGAGACCCAGGAGGTGCTTGGTGAGCCATCTCCAAATTATGACAGTCAAGGGAAACAGATGTGCATCAAGACGTGCCAGGAAGAACAAAGAAAGACCGGACTGACAGCAGGAAGCTCAGCATCCCTCAGCAAGACAGATGCCACAGGCCCTCTGCTGTGGCCCCTGTATGTTGGCCACACAGCAGCCACACCCTTCCCCCACTTACACTTGGGCCAAAGTTCAAGTTTCTCTTCTGGAAATGTAAAAACGTTCTACTTTCTTCTACCATATCTCCCAATAATTCTCATATTTTTTAACCTAATCACATTGATTTCTATGCAGACTCCTGTACAATTATTCTTTCCTGCTTTACGTCCCACTTCTAACTGAGTTAATTCTTCCTCTCTTAGGGTTCAGTTTAGGACTCATCTCATCCGGGATACTGCTCTCCCATCTCACCTGACATCTTCACCACTGGGTGGAACTCTTTCTTCCAGCTCCAGGGTTACACTGAAGACAACTCCATGCACTGAGAGAGCTGTGCAGACATTGATTATCCATTGAATTCTTCTATTCCCTTGGATACCACAAAGCCTGGACAAAAGTTGCAGTATTATAGTCAGATTTTTACTCCCGGTGTCTATCAAATAGTAGGTGCTTAAAGGTTAGATGATATATATATACAAACTACTTAGTTAATACTTGACATAGTAAGTGCTCAGTTTCTGTTGTTGTCATTGTTAACTTCTTGTGAACCAATGGTTACTGTGTATTTATTCCTTATATCAAGTAAAAAGAGAAAAGCTAAAGGAAAAGAAAAGAGAAAATACATATTGAAATCTACTAAAGGAAAAGAAAAGAGAAAATACATATCGAAATCAGCAAACCCTCTGAAGACACCGGCAATAAAAATTAAATAGGCCGAATCAAATGAGAATACTGAAAAAATTAAGCCAAGAGAGGGGAATTTGACATTTCTTAGTAGCTAGACAGTCTCCACTAAGAAAGTGGCAGATGCCCTAGACCTGAGTCACCAACGCCCAGACGAGACAGGCCATCCAAAGCATGTGGCCCCAGACAGCTGAGCAATGGCTGGCTCCCTAAGCGTCCAATTTTTTCAGTTGCTCAGATTCATTCTTAAAATATTTACAACAGGGCCACAAAACCATTGTTATATTCTTCCCCATTTATTCTCCCTCTATTTTTCTCAAGGGAAAAATGTACAGTACTAATATGTACTTAGTTAATATTGTCAGGCAGGTGACATGCAAGAAAGGAGAGGCTAATATTTAACAGTATTATTGGAAAAGATAGAAATTGCATTTTACCAAAAACATTTTTTGACACAACTTGGTGCTTTTCATTTTCTCTTTTTGAGACAGAGTCTCCTACGCAGTTCAGGCTGGTCTTGAGCTCACTTTTGTAGCCCAGGCTGGTCTCAAACTCAAACTGATACTTCTTCCTCAGCCTCCCAAATGCTGGAATTATAGGCGTGTTCCATCACACCCAGCTTGACAACTTGGTGATTTTTAAGTAAGTTTGTATTAATTATAGTAATAATAATATAACAATCTGAAGCATATTGCTCTTGTATGCCTATTGACATATTCTTTCAGTAGAACTGTTCAGAATAAATTTCCTTGAAATAAAAGCCCCGTATAACAAGAAACGGTAATTTTGCTGGTTTTCCTTCTGACTCCTCCTACCTTTTTTCATGCAATAGTTCCTAGAAACAAAGCCAAACTTTAAAATAAAAACCTGGTATTATTGTTTTCTTGTAGTTATTTTTTTTAGGCTGGTTTTGAACTCTCTTCATAACCCAGGTTGGCCTCAAACTCACAGCGATCTTCCTGCTTCAGCCTCCTGACTTCTGGGATTGCAAAGGTGTACCACCACTCCTGGCCAGCTTTTTATTTTTTATTTATTTATATATATATATATATATATATATATATATATATATATATATTTTTTTTTTTTTTTTTTTTTTTTTTTTTTTTTTTTTGTCTTTTTTTTGAGACAGGGTCTTGCTATGCAGTTGAGGCTGGTCCTGAGCTCACTTTTGTAGCCCAGGCTGGTCTCAAACTTGCACCGATCCTCCTGCCTCAGCCTCCTGAGTGCTGGGATTACAGGCGTGAGCCACCACGCCCGGCCAGCTTTTTAAATATATGCCTGTTTTTCCAACCTATCTGTTGATCAGAATTTTTCCCAGAAAGCATCTCTCAGAAGTATCCTTGAAAAGATTATTTCACATTATTTCTGGGATAGTCTAAAATGTGGAAAGCTGGAAATTCTAGTTTGCTTCTGGATATTTTATTTTATCTGAATATTGTACTGAAGTGTAACACTACATTAAGAAGTTAACTAAATTATTAGAGGTTTTGTGATCTGCTTGGGCAAGATCATGGAATTTGAGAGGTACCAGGGAGAAGGGAGTGTTCTGAAGAGCCTTTCCGTATTAATGGTTAGGAAACAAAACCCCAGAGGTGCATAGCCAGGTGTCAAGATTGGGACGCGGTCCAGGTGTCCTTTTTACACCAAGGATTGAGTATGTAGGGACAAAAGAGTTGAATCTTGTTCTCTATCTAATTCCAGGAATATAAATGTAATGAAAACGTAAAACACTAACATCTGTGAATGCCGACTGTGTTCCTACACCATATTACGTTTGTTATGAGTGTTAACTTACCTGCCCCAACACCATTCTCCCATTGGAGCACTGAGGAACTGAAGCACAATGAAGCTACATGAGCTGCTGCCCAGGGTGGCCAAGCCCAGGTAAGGGAGGACGGGAACAGGACGGGACGCCAAGCGCTGGCTCAAGTGCAGTACCCGCTGCCTCCAACGACAGCCAAGCTGATCTGGGGGCTGGGAGGCAGATGGGAGCGTCTGCTTCTCCACTTAAAAGTTGGCATTTCAAGGTGATTATCATAGCTTTACATTTCGTAGCATTTATTCACATAAGCATTAACATTGAATTTGCAAACTCACTGAGAATTTTCTGAATAGAGCCACACTGATTTTGTAATGATGTGAAAATACAAACTTTATAACTTTCGCTCATCTCTAGAAGCCAGCCAGATAGAAAAATGTTTTAAATTTTACCCAAACCAGTGATACAAAAAGAATAATTATGAACGAGAACAGCTATGAAGAAAGCACAAAACTCAACAGAAATGAAAAAATTTTCATAATATCCAAAACCACAGATCAAACAGAAGAGCTTTTGAGTATAAGTTGTACTAATTATAGTTCTCAAATGTTTCCAAGACCGCATCTAATGAGTATGTATATTCTGTTGTAAACACGAAAAACAATTGCCCTAACAATTTATAGAAAATGACTTTTCCCTGGCAAAAAAAAAAAAAAAAAAAAAAACTTTCAAATGTATACTCCACTCAAAGTTTTAAAATTATACACAGTTTAGGAAAGAATAGATACTATGCAAGACTTTGAAAGTGACGACTGTGATTTCCTTTGGCAGATCCCAAGCTGGGGCTGATTGATGAGCGTTCTATAAATAGCATGCTCAGCTTTGCCTCCTAAAATAGTCAGGGAAGCGCTGGGCCAGGCGTTTCCTCCAGTTAGCAGTTGTGCTCTGTGGACCGAGGGGCAGCGCCAGCGCCATCCCTGGGCCTGCTGCTGCACAGGCAACACACTCATGGGCCCTTCTGCCCAACTTCTGGCACCTTTTAGGGCATTTGGAGTGACTGATCTCTCTAGACATTGTAGGGTTAAAAAAAACAAGAATGTAAACATAAAACATCAATACGTACAAACATTTGGATAAATGAGCGTGTGGAGTGGTAGGTTTTGCAGGCAACCCGCAGCATTTCTTACTGTTTTCATGCAGTAAGTAGCTCATTACAAGGTGGACAGAGATGAAACTATAGAAGGGGATTTGCTCATTTCCATAGAATGACCGGGCATCACGCAGTCTGGACTGCTTCCGGCTGCCGCAGAGCTTCTGCATGCAGGCAACTCTTCTCTTAAATAACCGATAGGCAGAAGGGGCCCAGGCCTGTTACCCAGGGGTCTTCATTCTAAACTCACACAACCCTCAACTTGGGGCTTTGTTTCTCTTTTATTCTAATAGAAGCAAAGGTAGAAACAGAAAACAGATAATAGGCTCTAGAAATAGATAATAGCTTTTAATATTCAAAAATTATGATGTGCCAGCCTTCTTGGTTGCTGGATAGGAATGCAAATATGATATAAAAATCTCTTTCTCTGGGTCTTTTAGAAACCTTAGAAACAGAAAACTTCAGTCTCAAGGCTCTCACTGTTGGGGCGGCCCGAGTAATCTGAAGATCCTTCCCCAACACTTTGAGGAAGGTCAGTTTGGAAAGTACTTATGTTGCTCGCTTCCTAGCCTATCTAAGGTAAAAGCGTATGAACTTACCCAAACAGTCTGCAACCTATATGCACAGTCTCCTCCCTCCATCACTCAGATGCTCTTGATAATTGTTGGAAAAGCAGCAAGAACACCTTTACTTTGCGGGGCTGGTGTGAGTTTGAGCTATAAGATATACAAAGGGATTGATTTGGAACTTGTGATTCAATAAGGCAAGTGTAGGAAAAGAAGAAGTCCTTGGGAACAGCTTGCTCTGAGTCTAACTGCAACACTAGCAGTAGGGAAAACTCACTGGGTCCTCAGGAGGTGCTAGGGAGGGGGATATCTCTCTTTTTTAGAGAGATCACAAGATCAATGAAGTTTGAAGTTGCTTGGAACATCCTTTAGCATTCAGGCTATCTGAGCAGAATCCCTGGGCTAGAAAATAGTAAGTGTCATGATACGTTGGTGCCAAGTTGTTAACTTGAGAGCGTGATTGGAAACACCACTGACTGCAGATAACCAAGTCGACTGCAGAGAACATAAAGGTGATGAATACCCAGCCCTCCAATGGCAGACAGCTAGGAAAGACCTGAGACCAGAACTGCAATTATTCTAAAACTAAATGCTTGGTGCAGTGTCAAACACATAATGAGGCTCAGGAAATGTTTGCAGAATGAAGCATGAAAAGAATTCCATCGTGAAGCAGATACAGTATGTTCTGGTAGCTCAGAGGCAGGAGGGGCATTTGTGGATTAGAAGAAGAAATCGAAAAAAGTCTGATGAAAAGATATTGTTGTAATTTAAGCAAAATAGAGCAAAGGGGAAGCTGTGTCTGGTCACGCAGGTGGATAAGCTCAGTAGTCTGAGAAGCTGAGGCAGGAGGATTGGCAATTTGGGCCAAGAATGGTCAGTTCAGGGGCTTAGCAAGGCCCTGTCTCACAGTGGTGGCAGGAGGAGGTCAGGGGGTGGATAGGCTGGGATGTAGCTGAGTGGAATAAAAGGTTCTGAGTTCAATCCCCAGTAGTGGGGGGAAAATGGGAGCAAGAGGCAAGATTGTGGGGAACAGCATGAACAGAGGTGACAAAAGCTCCAGGGTTTGCTCATGCTCGGCACTAAGCTTGCTGTGGACAGCAGTGCCACAGTGGGAGAGAGGGCCTTGCAGGCCTCTCGGGGGAGGCCTGACCCTTGGGCAGGAGGCCAAGACCTCATTTCTGAGGCACCGCTAAAAAGGAAGGTGGAGATTTTCATTCTTCTCTGCAGCAGGCTCCTCCTCCCTGCTCCCTTGCTCACTGTTTTTGCCCCCACACTAAGTACAGCATCTGGGTCTGAGTTGTTAATGAGAAGGCAGGCTGCACAGGCAGGAGCGGGGGTGGTGGGGTGGAGGGTGTGAGAGGCCCCACCGCCATTTTCAGTGACCGCAAGATCATACGGGCTTTCAGCTATTCCATGCAAGTAAGATTTCAGGACACTGTTTCGAAAGAGTGCTACGTGGAGATGTGGGTAGACATCTGTCTCATCTTCCTCAGGTGAATAGGTGAAGGGCAGGTGGAGGAAAGTACACTACCCTGAGGAAACAGCTCCATGTGGGGGGAGACCGGGAATGTCTAATCTCAAATACTGTCTACCTCAGCAGCTGTCCTCAGAAACTGCACTTCCGTGACCGCCCTAGGCCCCAGCACAAGCTCATGGTGGTGACCACGTGACATGCCTGAGCAGCCGGCCAGGACTTCCCTGGGGAGAGGGTGAGGGGCTGGAGACCTCATAGGTAGCTCCAGCCATGTGCCTCTGGGGCACTACCTGAGTGACATGAAGATAGATGCTATATAAAGCCATTATTGGGAATCTTGCGATTCTGAATGGTATGAGTACCTTGCAGTATCTGCAAAATAAATGAATAAACGAATAAGTAAGTAAATAAATAAATAGGACGGTTGGATCTGTGCCGTGCTGAGCTGTTGGGGGCAGCTATTCTGCCCGACAGACAGCCTTGTCTGCAGTGACCCCAGGTGGTGGCAGGCTTTCATCCTTCTGTCCACTGGGTGGTGGCGGTGCGTAGCAGCTCCAAAGGCGTCTGTGTGGCCATCCTTGCCTGCAGCCTCTCCCGACAGCAGGAGCAGCGACCACGGAGCAGCAAGTGCTGGAGCCCTGAGAACAGCGTTTTGTTTTTATTTGTAATGAAAGGGAACCCGAAAAAGATGCTTAATGCTGTCAAGCAAGGTCTTGTAGAGACAGGAAGAGAATGCAGTGAAGCGAGGGAAAGGCTTCTGAAGGAAAGATCAGCAAGAAAGAGTGTAGCGATGACACGCTTCAGCTCTTGCCAAACTTTTCAGTAATTAAACCCTGATTGGAAGAAATGAAAGCTGAGATCTTCAGGCTTTTTCATTAAAAATAAACCTCTTACAATTAATTCTTGAACATCCCTCTTAAAGCAAATTTGACAGTGAACTTTGTTCAGTGATTCTGAGGAATGACAATAACCACCTCAAAAGCCACGAAGTGTTTTCTTTTTAGTAGAATACAGTGGATCAAGTAAAATAATATTGGGAGGAAAAGCAAATAAACACGTACCATACAGGAATACAGGAAGACAGGGTAAGGCATAGAAACTAAATAGATCCAGTGACAGAATACCTGGGCTCTGTCACCAGAGACAGGTCACTTAATTGTCTCTAGTGCTATGCCCTTTTCTATAGATGAGGGACTAGAAATACCATGTAGCTCTGAGTACATCCGTGACAAGGAAAACAGGAGCCCACATGTGAATGTACATAGTGAAGGTCTCTCTGGCTGTCTAAAGAAACTTCTGTCACCAGATGAGCCTTGGTATAGCAATAGAGCTAGATAGAACATCATTCCACTGACAGCCCAGAGAGAAAAGCCAAGTAATAACATCTTCCTCTTCACATGTGCTAAGTACTTGGGTTTTGTAGTTCAGGCTGCCATAATAAAGTATTTTAAAGACCAGTGAGATAGCTCAGTGGTCTAAAGCACCTACTTATGCAAGCTTAGGCAATCTCAGGGACTGTGGTTCAATCCCTGGCACCACATACTGCACCAGCCCCACCCCCAGGGCAGGCAAAGCTGGCCATAATATAAATAAAGTTTAAAAAAAATAAATAAAGTATTTTAGCCTGCTGTGGTGTTACATCCCTGTAATCTTAGCTATTTACTCCAGAGGCTAAAACAGGAGGATTGTGAGTTCAAGGCCAACCTGGAAAGTTTAATGAGATCCTATTCCAAAAGAAAAAATAAATAAATTTATAAAGGGTTTAGTGCTGGAATGCTTGCACAGCATATGAGGCTGTGGGTTTCCTCACATAAAAGCAAGCAAAACTTCAGAATGACAAGTTTGTAAACAACACAAGTTTATTGCTCAAGGCTTTGTGCCCTAGGGTTCCAAGATAAGGGTGCTACCAGTCCAGGCTCGGCACTTTCTTACCACCCATCATGTGGGAGAGTAAGCAAGCCCCCTCAAGCCTCCTTTGGGCCAGGGCACTAATCTCCCTTATGGAGGAGTTATCATTATAACCTAAGCACCTCTTAAGGCTCCCCTTGATAAACCACTTTGCGGCTTTGGTTACAACATACAATTTGGTGGAGAGACAAACATCCAGACCACTAAAATGCCACATTCAAGTATTCCCTTCCACTCCTCTTAATTTTAATATAAAATAGCAATTACTAGGAGCTATTGGACATGATTGTTCTTCCACATTATTTGACTTTGCACAGATTATATTAATTATCTCTTTAAAATGACAGCATCCTGGAACTGATAATCCCACTCTACAGACGAGAAAATAGGCTTAGCAATAACAGTACATTTGCAAGCCAACAGCTAGAACTCATCTTCAAATAATGCTCTTAAGCACACTGGATGTCACTAGGCTATACAATCGATTATAAAACACTGGTAATCTGGAAAACTGCAAAGGATGCTTGCTGCTTGATTAGAGAGAATATGAGTCAGTTTAGTCAGTTTGGAAAAAATATGACACTCTTATAATCTTAATCACCCCCGTTCTCTGCCACCCAGGTACTACACCCAAGGCAGAGAAATCATCATGCACTTAGGCTAGCATGTGTACATAGTAGTGCATGGAAGTTCATAACGTGAAATCAAATTCCCAGTAAATGATTCATGGTACAAAAACAAAAAGAATTAAAAAATCCTAGTAGAACCTATAAGTTTATCTAATAGGGGCATGGATAAGTAACGTGTCTCTTAGCGGAATATTATAAAACAGTGACGAGGAATGAGCCACCCCCGTGCATACACTGTTTGAGATGTGAGACTTTAACAAGATACTAAATTAAAAATCAGTGACAGTGGCTACCTACTGGGTGGTTCCAGCTTAATCAAATGCAGTGCAAGAAAACCTCTAAAGAATAACACTAATAAGTCATAATGAATCATGTGAATTACAGCCTTAAATCAATGAAGAGAAAGGGTGAACTTTTAGCAAGCAGAAGCCTTTGAGGAGAGTCAGGCACGGGACAGACGATCATACATAGATAGCAAGAGCACTGGGGTATTTTGGTTATTAAGTTGGGTGGCAAAGTATGTTCTGCTTTATTATACATTGTGACTAACAGATAAATTAAGATGTATTATTTTTTAATGAAGTGCCTATCCCATAATTAAAAGTTGCTTTCCACAAGTTGCCCTGGAGACTGAGCTCCAAGTTGGATGGGGATGTCAAGAGCTTCCTCCGCCTCCTTTTCCCCAGGCACTGAAAACACAGATGACTAAAAAGAAACACCACTAGACCAAGGTGCATGGCTACAATTATGGTAAGGCTTGTTTTTCCGGCCCCTCCAAGCTAGAGGACTTCCTGGGACTCTGGGGCCTGGGTAAATAATCCTGCCAGCACAGAAAGCAGATGAAGAAGATCTAGGCCACCCACGCGGCAATGAAGAGCTCTGCCAGGTGGACCAGGAAATCGCAATTGTCTCTGCCCTGTGGCGGCACTAAGCCACCTGTGCAGCCACAGGAGGGGCAGTAGAAGGAGCAGTGCGCAAGACCGTGAGCCTGGCTGGCCCCGGGGGCCAGCACGTGAGTGTCAGGGAGACACCAACACCAGGGTGCTTCAGCTGAGCAATTGAAGAGAGTGCATAATTACACATAATGGAGCTAAAACATAATTGCCTCAATAAAGTGGGTTACAAAATCCCATAGTACGTGAGCGTGAAGAAGACAGACCCTGAGCGTGAAGAAGACAGACCCGTGAGTTAAACTGCAAGAAAAAGAAATTGCATAAAACACTGGCAGTGGGAGGACCTGAGACTGCTTGGCAGTGCTTCTGGAACACCAAGCATACCCTCCTGGACACCACACCCTCCTGGACACCACACCCTCATGGACGCTGCACCCTTGTGGGCACCACACCGTCGTGGACGCTGCAACCTTGTGGACACCACACCCTCATGGACGCTGCACCCTTGTGGGCACCACACCGTCGTGGACGCTGCAACCTTGTGGACACCACACCCTCGTGGACGCTGCACCCTCGTGGACACTGTGCCCTCGTGGACACTGAACCCTCATGGACGCTGCAACCTCATGGGCATCACACCCTCGTGGACACTGCAACCTCGTGGAAAACACACCCTTGTGGACACTGCAACCTCATGGACACCACACCCTCATGGACACTGCACCCTCCTGGACACCACAGCCTCGTGGACACTGCAACCTCGTGGATACCACAGCCTTGTGGACGCTGCAACCTCGTGGACACCACACACTTGTGGACACTGCAACCTCATGGACACTGCGCCCTCCTGGACACCACAGCCTCATGAACTGCTCAGGGAGGCCCGGTGGTGGCTGCTCTCCCCTCACCATGTCTCTGAGGTGGGCTGACTGAGTGTAATTGCATCCCTTTGTCTTCTAGGAAGTCTCTGTTTGGGAAGCCAAACTTGTTGCTGAGGAAATACAGCCTCCGTTCCTTTGCTGTTTCTAGAGCTCACACTGGCACAGCCACCCACACCAGCCCTAATACTGGCACTTTTCACGGCGTGGTTTCAGAGCTGGAGTCAGGGAATGTGAGAGTCAGTGTGACTGCGGGACCAATAACACCAACATCAGAACACACCCTCGATGCCCAGGGAAGAGCTCCTCAAGTGACACCTGCCTGCTCCCTGGAAGTCAGAGTGTGAGCAAGCCTCACTTAATGGTCACTGCTCCCACAACTACAAGCACACACACACACACACACACCTCATTTCTCCTCACAGGCTGGCCACCAGCTTGCTGCTGCCACCACCTCTGCTTCTGTCCGGGACATTACCAACACTCTATATAATAGTGCTTCTGAAGGGAGAGAAATCCCAGCTGCCTACCTCTTTCAGAAGATTTTCAGAGAAACGGTGATTACTGGTGTTATTCTAGAACCTTTATAGCCTCAGGAGCAACAAATACTTGGACATGGGACATCATTTTGTTCTTAGTTCTCCAATGTCAGCAAACACTGGCTAGTAACACAATTAGAGGAGAATGAACCAAGCTAGTTCCTCACACCTTAAAATGTTGAGACTGATGAATTATTTTCTGTAATGTTTGATACAGTGCGACAACTTGAGAGCTTCAGAAGCAGCAGGGGGCCAGGGTCCTCCCTTTGTAAACATGCTACGCCTGTGCAAGAGCAGGGCACAGAAATAGCCAGGTAGCCTGGTACAACCGAAGGGAGGAGAAGAGGCTAGCACCCCCACCCTCCACTTCTGCTGTTTTCCCCAGATGTGAACAGTTGCCCCTGTGCTACACTGCTCTGCCTTGGAGCCAGCTGATTACAACTGAAACCTTCACAAACTATGAACTCAGCAAACATTTTCTCCTCTAATTTTGGGTCAGCAAAGAGAAAAAAGTAACCAACACATTTTTTTTTTATTAGAAATCAGATGAATGTTCACAATCTTGTGTCACTAAGTGTCCCTAAACAGTTGTGAAGCATTTACTACAGGCAAGAGTCAAGGAGATGCGGAAGGAAATTGAGCACGGACAAAGGAGGGTCACATGCTCTAGCCCGTGCACAGAATCCTGATGGTTCTTGTTGCTCTTTAAAAGAGAGTACATGGGCCGGCCTGGTAGCTCAATGGACTAAAGCACCTGCTTAGGTAGAGTGTAGTGGCCGGGGTTTGATCCCTATTGTGCTGTGCCAGTCCCAGCCCAGAGGTGCACTGAGACAGTAACTGAGACTGGGCATGGCGGTGTGCGCCTGCAGTCCCAGTGCTTGGGAGGCTGAAAACAGAAGAATCACTGCGAGTCTGATCTATGTAGTGAGACCCTGTAGACTAACAGTTCTCAACCTGTGGGTTGTGACCCTGGCGGGGGTAGAATGACCAAAACACAGGGGTCACCTAAAGCCATTCTGAATCATAACTGTAGCAAAATTACAGTTTTCAAGTAGCCACCAAAATTATTTTTTGGTTTGGGGTCACCGCAACATGAGGAAGTGTATTGTGGGGTCACGGCATTAGAAAGGTTGAGAACCACTGCTGTAGATCCTGACCTAAAATACAAAATAAAATAAAATAAAATAAAGTACAGACAATCCTTAGAAGAAAGCTTAAGGCTTCACCCTAACACTCTAGCTACAAAATTCCTCTGTGCTGGGTAAGCTCTGACTTCCCATGTAGGTTTTTCACTGACTTGGAAGGATTTGTTTCTATGCATGATTAAATACTCCGATGTTTCGTCAGATGTTCAGGAGTGCAAAAAGAAGGAAGATAAGCTTTTTAATTACAGGCAATTCAGCCTGGCAAACAGAACTCTCAACCTGTCCAAATCCTGGACTTCTGGACCTCGCCAAGATCTCCATCTGCTTCCTATGTGGGAGTTTGGGGAGGGGGTGTCAATTCCAGTTCCCACAGAAAGAATTAGAAAATCTTGGACCAAGTACTTAGCTCTAACAGATAGATTTTCACTTTTGGATAAAAGTCAAATTGTTCAAAGATATTCCACTGTGCTAGTTTTGGAATTGAGGCAGAATGGGGTGGGTTGGGGAAAGGACAGACCAGATTTCAGCTCATGTTGATAAAATTTTGGAGGTACAAAAGCTTTTCTTGTTCCCTAAGATTTCTTGGGTCCAGGCCACGGGTGTCTGGATGTCTATAAACCCCTGAATGAGTCTTCCTACTCCACGGTCATGCCCAGCTTCCTTGAGCTCCAGTGCAGTTGAGAAGCCTCTGAATGGAGGCTCTGAAATGTTATGAAACAGGATCTGGCAGGCCTTTGCTTTCAAGTTGCCAAGCAGGAGAAGAGGTGGGGGCCGTGGTGGTAGAGACACAGGAAAGGTTAATGGCATGCGTCATTCAGCTGGGTGTTCTGACTCAACTAGCAGGCTGCCCTCAACTGTGCCCTCACTGCTCAGGAGGCAGACAGATGGAGGGCAGATGGGCTGGGAGTGCAGGGACAGAAGCAGTGCTGGAGAGAGTGTCTAGAAGCCAGAAGTTGCCCAGTGGAAGC
The DNA here is from genome assembly GCA_004027025.1 of Myocastor coypus. Taxonomy (NCBI): domain Eukaryota; kingdom Metazoa; phylum Chordata; class Mammalia; order Rodentia; family Myocastoridae; genus Myocastor; species Myocastor coypus. Next base: position 22,673 of record PVJA010014139.1, read on the forward strand.
CGCTGAGCCTCAGCCAGCCTGGCACAGCTATCAGGAAGCCTGGAGTGCCACCCTCTGGTGAGTGAGCTAAAGGTTGGTTGGTAAGTCCTGTAACAGAACCCTCCCTACAGGCGCTTGGCATTTGAGCCCTAATGATGCTGGCACTTAGCCTAATTGCTCAGAATATGTGCTCAGGAGAAGTAATTCCTTCATCACATTTAGTAACTATCACAGAGGTTGTAATGTTTCTAGCTCAATAATTCCTTTGCCGACCACCAAAATTCTATAAAACTTCTCTGAGTATAAACTGAAATCAAATTACATTAACTTTAGGCTCCAAATTATGGATCTTTTTAAAGTATGATGTCTACCAAGCAAGACTTAAAAAAAGAACATTTGAAAGAAAACTTGCAACATGCATTACAAAAAGAACTCATATTTTTCCTCAAAACTAGTAACTGGAGAGCAATGTGACATGCACTCTTTCCTCCTATTTGTTGATATAATTATGCATCTCAATTCACTTTGACATGAGGTCATTTCAGTGAATGAAGTCAGGTTATCTCTAGTGTATAAAACATTAAGATTTTAGATTAAAAGCATATGCTAATATCCAAAAACCAATCAGAGCTGGAAAAATTCAAGTCATCCAGTCTACAGAGAGAAGAAAAAGCGAAACAAGTGGTGTGTATGATACTTAAATATGAAGTGAGTGTTTGGTTTAATTTACTATGGAATCAAAGTATTTAGAACTGCCAGAAGTTTATTGTCTGTGATTAGTTTAGCTGGTAAGCCTGCAGCTTGTTTTGGTATCTACAGAATAGCAGCAGGAGAGCCATCGGAGGAAGCACAGAGCAAAGCACATCTATCCTTAAGTAATATTCTTTTTAAGAAAAACATTAGCCTTATTCCCACAGTAAAAACACAGCAAAAAGGGTAAAAATGTAAGTAATATACCTTTCAGTAACTCAGTGTGAAGAAATCACAATGAATAACATTGAAATATCTAGAAATGGGCTAAAATACATAAAACAAAAAAGACAGACCAGTCCCCAATTACAGTCAGTGCTTAACAACTGTCTTAGTAGCATATATATCATGCAAATTAAAAATCAGAAGGGCTCCAGATGAGCAAAGCTAGCAAATTTTTTTCTCATTTAATGGCACTGCATCCAATAACTGGTAGGTTATGGCCCTGAGCCTACATGGCTGAATACCCCACACATCAGCTTGTCTTCCCAATGACCACTTCCTCCTCCTTCCCCACTCCAGCTCTGGATACAACTTCCTTTTACCTTTGCCGCCCACAGAAGGGAGCCTCCAATCAGATCCTTATGTGTACTGAATGCGCCCCTCAAACTCCACCCATCCAAAGTCTATAATGTTTCATGCTCCCTGTCTCAGGTCAGAGGATCCTCCCCATGGCGTCCGAGTTAATAAAAGCTCCCCCGCCTTTTTTATTTTTGCTTCTCTGCTGCTCCTCCACTGCTGCCATTGCTGCTGCCCATAAAACCTGACAATAACCAGAGAAAATGCGTTGTTTCTTTTTGAAAAGAGAATAGCTTCTAAAACACATCACATACTAGATCATGAAGCAAGTACAAAAAATATAAAAATTTATGAACACAAAACAGGTTGAGAATTGAGCTTAAAACCAATAATGAAAATATGTTTGAAATATACTTCTAAACAATACGAAATAAGAAAGCAAATATATCCAATTACAAGATAGAAAATACTTTGAAGTGAAAGATAATGAAAACATAGCACTATAAACTTATGAATACAGCTAAACCTATACTAAATTTCTGCTAAGATGAAAATACAACTGAATATATTTAAAAGATGTATTTAAACACATATATGGCCTCAGAAAATTGCCTGAAGATAAATTACATGAACTTCCACTTCAAGAAGGGTGAAAAAGACCAAATAAAATGTCCATGAAGTAAAAGATAGGGAATATATAAAGCAAAAATAAATGAAATAGAAAATGTGTAATAAAGAAAATCTGGAAAGACATTAAGCAGTTTCTCTGAAAATACAAATACAATCCACAATTATCATTATCATTATTATTATTATTTTAAGTTTTAAAAATTTATTTGATAAAGGGTCTTGCGCTGCAAGGCACTCATGATCCTCCTGTCTCAGCCTCCAGAGTGCAGGGATTACAGGCATGCACCACCACTTCCAGGTTGGGGGCTGCTGGCACACACGAGGTATCAGATATCAAACTCAGATCTTTGTGCTTTCCAGGCAGGCATTTAGACTGTGAAGCAATCTCCTTAGCCTCTTCAAGTATTAACACACCTAATTCTTGCAAAATCAAATAATTATCTTCTTACCAAAAATGGTGAAACACTTCATACATTTTTTTAACTTTTAATAAAAAATAAGGCAGTTTCAAAACACATTAGTGGCATAGCCAGAATAGTTAATACAATGCATATTGTTGTCTTTACAGTAGTTGTTCAGAGTACAAGATGCAGACATAGTTTTTGTAATTACTATTGGTACAAAAATTTCTTTTCATTGAACTAAGAGTTCAATGAGAAGTAGTAGGTGTATACATAGTTCAATATTCCATAACAATAGTGGATTACTGGTAGAACTAACAATGTCAGAAGCTGTTGATTTAAGCTTTTTACAGCTCAGCATACTAATCTGGCTTTACTTCTTATGCCCCATCGTTAAACTTTTCTGCTGGGTGGTTAATGGGAAGTTAAAGAAAGACCTATATAACAAAACATGTAACTTTTGTTAATCATAGGGTCAGTCATATGCCCTCAGGATTTATGTAGGAACCATGTACAGCACTTTGTAGAACTGCTGTCAGTGTCAACCATCTGGATATGTTGTGGCCATTGCTTGACCAGCTTGCTGTCTGTGAAAGCCTAAGAGAATGTATTCTCTCTAGGTGACTCCTTAGACACACCGTACATCATCAATCCCTTTCCTGTGTGGTCCCATATTCTCCTTGATCAGAAAATTTGGGACACCCCTGAGTTATAGTATGTTATAGCACAGGTTCTCTTATTACCTGAACTCTCAAAGACCTTTAAAGGCGAAGGTCAAAATATTGGCTCTCCTTGTAGCCCTTCTTATTCTCTAATTTTTTGGTCTGTAAACTTAGGTTTTTTTTTTTTTTTTTTTTTTTTTAACTTATGTTCTTAATCCTCCAGAAGAGAAGCTTAGTGACACTACTACTCTACAACATAGACACTTGAGCTTAACATCACTGTCTTTCTGAATATCAAACATCTTAGATCTAACATGGAATCAGTATTTTCAATCATTGATATTCTAATAAATCAATATAGAATGTGATAAAAAACTATTACACATTTTCATGCAGAAATTTGGAAATCCGAGCATATACAGAATTTTAGTAGATCAATCCCATGGCATTTTTCCTTGTCTCTGACTCTCTTTTAATACCATTTTTGCTTTTGTATAAAACAACCATTTACTTGAGGGAGTACAGCAACTGAAATGACATTAGTAGCAGCACACATCTAAAACACCAGAAAGAAAGGCATTCCAAGCATAGTTTTAGGGTTACATATTGCTATCCTCAGTGTCAAAAACTTGTAGGAGATTCTTAGGACCATTGTCTAGTTCATCCTGTGTATATAAGTGCAAGGTTTTGCCCCTTCCAGGTTTCCTATCTTTTCTGCTTGCAGTCTATTTGTTGTTTAACCCTTAAGTTCTTTACTTCCATTCAACTGTGTTATGCCTTTCCATTTGTATATTTTCTTTTGAGTTCTTACACTAGGGAAACTATATGACATCTACACATGCATGTCTGGTTTATTTCACTTACGAGTATATCTTCAAGATACATCCACTTATATATGAAGTCTTCTACTTTATCATTCTGTATAGCTGAGTAATATTTCATTGTATAAAAAATACCACTTTTTTTTTCAACCATTCTTCAGATGATGGGTATTTTGGTTGTTTCCAAGATTTGGCTATCACAAATGGTGCCTCTATAAACATAGACACACAAATATCACTATGATATAATGTTTTGAGTTCTCCTGGGAAAATTACCAGTAGGGGGATAGATGGATTGAATGGGAGTTCAAGTTCTAGTTTTATAAGTAGTTTCCACACTGCTCTCCATAATGGTTGCGCCAGTCTGCATTCCCACCAGAAGTAAAGAAGTGTTCCTTTTTCCCCACAGCCTCTCCACATTTGTTGTTGGTTGATTTCTTTATGATAGCCATTCTTTCTGGAGTGAAATGGTATCCAAGTGTTGTTTTGATTTGCACTTCATGAATGGCTAGAGATGTGGAGCATTTCTTCATGTATTTATTTACTTACTGTATTTCTTATTCTCAGAAGTGAGTGTTCATCTCAGATGCCCATTTCTGGATAAGGTCTTTGAATTTTGGGATCCTAATGTTTTTTAGTTCATTATAAATTCTAGAAGGAAGACTGTTGTCTGAATACTTATTAGTTAATATTTTTTAAAATCTGTGGGTTGTCTTCTCTGTTGGTAATTTCTTTTGATGTGCAAAAACTTCTCAGAATGGGAGGGCCCAGTTGTTGACTCTTTCAATTGTTACATGTGCATTTTTATTTTTATTCATGAACTGTTTAACTACCCTGATTTCTTAAGATATCCTTCTAAGGATATCTTAAGGAGATTTACTGTTTCTCTTTTAATATTTAGATCTTTATTCCATTTTGACTTTAGTTTAGCACATGGTGATAGACCTGGGTCAAGTTTTAGTTTTCAGCATGTAGAGATCCAGTTTTTCCAGCACCATTTGTTAAAGAGGCTATCTTTCTTCCAGTAAACATGTTTGGCCCCTTTATCAAAAATAAGGTGGCTGAGTGTATTTATATTTGCTTCTGCATCTTCTAATCTATTCTATTGATCCTCAGGTTATTATTATTATTATTATTATTTTTTTTTTTTTTTTTTTTGCCAATACTATGCTGACTTTATCATGGTAGCTCTATAGTATAACTTTAGGTTGGGAATTGTAATACCTCCTGCCTTATCTTTGTTGCTCAGGATTGTCTTTACAATTCTAGGTCTTTTGGGGCTCCAGATAAACTTTAGGAATGATTTCTCCAGGTCTGTGAGGTATGTTGATGGTATTTTGATAGGGATTGCATTAAATTTGTATAACAGTTTAGGGAGTATGGCCATCATCACAAGGTTGGTTCTTCCTTTTCAGGAGCAGGGAATATCTTTCCATTTTCTGAAGTCCTTTAGGATCTCTTTTTTCAGAGTACTATAGTTTTCATTAAATAGATTGTTTTTCCCTTTTTAGTTAGGTTAATTCATATGTATTCATTTTTTTCGATGCTACTGTAAAAGGTATTATTTCTCCAGTTTCTCTCTCAGTGTGTTTGTTATCTGTGTAGAGGAATGATATTAACTTTTATGTGTTGACTTTGTATCATGCTATGCTACTAAATTTGTGCATTAATTCTAGTAGCTTCTTGGTGGACTTTTTGGGTCTTCCATGATTATCATGTCATCTGCAAATAATGATAGTTTAACTTCTTCTTTACCTATTCTTATTCCTTTTATTTCTCTCACTTGTCTAATGGCTGTAGCGAATGATTCCAGAATTATATTGAATAGGAGTGCTGAGAGGGGACAACCTTGTTTTGTACTCAATCTCAGAGTAAAAGACTTCAGCTTTTCCATATTTAGAATTATGTTAGCCAGTGAATTGTCATAGATAGCTTCTATCAGCTTGAGGTAAAGGCCACTTTGTAATTTTCTGTAGTACTTTGAACATGAATGAGGGTTTGACTTTCTCAAAAGCCTGTTCTGCATCAATTGAGACAATTATGTGGTTTTTTGCTTTGGCTCTATTGACATAGTGTATTACATGTACAGATTTGTGTATATTAAACCATCTTTGCATCTCTAGGATGAATCCTACTAGTCGTGGTATATAATCTTCTTGGTGATTTGCTGTATTCCATTGGCAAGGATTTTATTGAGGATGTTTTCATCTATGTCCATGAGAGAAATTGGTCTGTAGTTTTCTTTTTTTTATTAGCAACTCTCTCTGGTTTTGGTACCAGTGTAATACTTGCCTATAGGAATGATTTGGGGAGGATTGTTCAGTTTTACTGAACAGTTTGAGGAGTACTGGGATTATATCTTCTGTAAATTTCTTATACAATTAAGCTGTGAATCCATCAGGAGCTGGACTTTTCTTTGCCAGTACACTTTTTTTTACATTATGTATTTCATTTACTGTTATTTGGTTATTGAGAGTTCTTACATCTTCTTGATTCTGTTTTGGTAGTTTGTACCTTTCTCAGAATCTGTCCATTTCATCTGTGTCTTCAATTCTGTAAGAGTAAATATTCTCAAAATAGCTATTAATGATCCCCTGAATCTCTGCTGGGTCTGTAGTAATTTCACCCTTTTCATTTCTTATTTCTTGAATTTGAGTGCTTTCTTTCTCTTTTTGATGAGGTTACCTAGGGGCTTATGATTTTCTTTTATCTTTCAAAGAACCAGCTTTTTGATTCATTAATTCTTTGTATTGTTTCTTTTGTCTTGATTGAATTAATTTCTGCTCTAATCTTTATAATTCCCTCTCATCTTTGGACTTGGGGTTTCATTCGCTCTTCCTTTTCTAGTCGGTTTATGTGCTACATGAGAGCATTTATTTGTTCCTGTTCTGTTTTCTTAATGTGTGAGTTCAGGGCTATAAATTTCCCTCTAAGTGCTGCTTTCATTGCATCCCATAAATTCCAGAAGGTTATGTTTGAGTTTTGATTAAACTGTAGATATTACACACCTGTAATCCCAGCACTTGGGAGGCTGAGGCAGGAGGATTGATGTGAGTTCCTCGACCATCTTGGGCTACAAAAGTGAGCTCAAGGCCAGCCTAAAATGTATAGTGAGACCCTGTCTCAAAAAGACAAATCATCATCATAATAATAGTAATAATTGTAGATAGTTTAATTCTTGTTTAATTTCATCTGTAAGTGATGGTTGCTAAGAAAAGTGCTATTTAATTTCCATGTATTTCTGGGGTTCTTGTGACTTCTTTTTTCATTTATTTCTAGTTTTATTGGACTGTGGTCAGATAATATACATGCTATAATTTCTGCTTTCTTCCATATACGTAAGCGTGACCTATACACTAGCATTTGATCAATTTTTGAAAATGTCCTATGTGCAGCTGAAAAAATGTGTATTCAGAAGTGGTTGCTTGGAACACTCTGTATAAGTCTGCTAAGTTCACTTGTTCCAAGTTCTTGTTCAGATCTACTACTTCTTTTCTAATTTTTTGACCTATCTTTTTTTGATAAAGGGGTATTAAGGTCTCCTGTTATGATTGTGGCATTGGATATTAGATTTTTCATGTCCATTAAGATTTGTCTTATATAACTTGGTGCTCCCATGTTGTGTGCATACATATTTATGAGTGTTCCCTGTTCATCTTGAATTTTTCCCGTAATCAGCATGTAGTGGCCTTCTTTATTTCGTTTGCTCAGTCTTGTTTGAAGTTTAGACTGTCTGAAAACAGGATTGCTACCCCTGCTTTTTTTCTGAGGTGTTAAGGCATGTAGTATTGCTTTCCATCCTGTAACTTTTAGCCTATGAGCTTCTTTATAAATTAAGTGTTTCTTGTATATAGCATATGGTTGGATTTTGCTTCCTCATTTACTCTGCCAGTTTATTTCTTTTAATTGCAGAATTGAGTCCATTTACATTGATTATTATAATTGAAATGTATTGACTTATGATTACATGTCTTTTACTTACTATTGTTTACTCCGTTTTCTCCTGTTTAATTGGTTACCCTGTTTGATGTGTTGTTTCTCATCTCATTTGTAGAGATCAAGTCTTTTTGGTCTCTCTCTGAAATATTTCTTAGTAGTCTACATAGGGTTGGCTTTGACATCATGAAATTCTTTATTTGATCCTTGTCATGGAAGTATTTCACTTCTCCCTCATATTCAAAGAGAGTTTTGCAGGTATAGCAGTCTGGGCTGGGATTTTTTTTTTTTTTTTTTTTTTTTCCTAATCAAAGGACTTGAAGCACTCCACTTCATGTTCTTCTTGACTTCAAGGTTTGTAAGAGGAATATGCCGTTATTCTGATGGATTTTCTTTTAAATGTGATTTTTCTTTTCCCTAGCGGCTTTTAATATATTATTCTTCTGCTGGATTTCCAGAATCTTGACTATTATATGTCTGGGTGTGTTTTTAGTTGTGTTGATGTTATTTGGAGTTCTGTATGCTTCAGTTACTAAATGTCTGATTGTTTTCTCATATTTGGGAAGTTTTCTCCTATTACTTCTGCCCATATTCTTTTATATCATTTATATTGACTTTTTCCTTGATTCTTATTAATCTCATGTCATTCATTTTTGCATCATCTTGCAGATGTTGAATTACTTTTTCCTGCATCCTGATTGTTTTATGATATCCTTTCTTACCTTTTTACTAACTGTGACTGTGTCTTCAAAATCTGAAATTCTATCTTCACTTTCATTCATATAATGTTGCCATCTTGTGATTGAGATTTTATTTCCTCTATATCTCTTTGAACGTGTTTCACGTGATCTATTTCTTTCCTCATTTAAGGATTCCATCATGTTTCTAATCTCCTCTAATACTACCACAAATTGTGCTGCTGTAAAGATAGGTGCATAGATGTCGCTATGGTATGATGTTTTCAGTTCTTCTGGAAAAATTCCTAGTAGCGGGATAGCTGGATTGAATGGGATTTCCAGTTCTAGTTTCTTAAGGAGTCTCCACACTGCTTTCCATAATGGTTGCACCAGTTTGCATTCCCACCAGCAGTGAAGAAGCAGAACTATAAATTTCTTAGATATAGATACATCAGTTTCTTAAACTGATTTGGAGAAAATGTTTAAAAGTTTAAAAGATGCTAAGTATATCATAATAAGGAAAATTTAATATTTTGTGATTTTGATTACATATTACCATAAAGAGATGAATTTTCTACCAATTGACATATAGAGTCAAAGCTATTCCAATGATATTTTCAGCAGCTCTTTGGAAAGTCTCAGCTGACTGTCTATCATATGGAGAAACATAAGTTGCTATTTGTGGACTAGGAATGTGCCAAGAACGGCAAAGGTAATCCAGGCAGAGGAAATACAATGAAGTGTCACAGCATATACCAGAGCTTTTTATAAGGCTACAATGCTACTGATGCTTATAATTAGTTTCAGGATAAATAAGCCTATCAAAAGAATGTGCTAAAAGCTCTTAAAGTCACTTATAAATGTGGAAAACTGATATGTAATAGAAATGGCACCCCACTGCTACCACATACAGAGAAGAGGAAGAAGACACACAAAACCGTATGGAGAGCTGTGGAGATAGCTCCGTGGCACAAGTGCCTGCCCGGCAAGCGCAAGGTCATGAGTTTGAACCCTGGTCCTGCAAAAAAAAAAAAAAAAAATCCTATGGATAGAGCTAAATCTCTGATGAGATAAAAGAAAGTATGATTGAATATAACACAGGGATGAACAAATATACTGCCACTGCACATTGTCTAAAAATGAATTATACAAACCTCTACCCCAAAAAAGAAGACCAAATAAAATACACATTAAGCAAAAGAAAATAATAGCAAAAGTAAATGCAATACATAGTTGGCACCATCTCCAATGACTGCAGCTTACCAATAGCAATGCCATGGTAAATGATTTACCACTTGCAATGTGAGTGTCTTTCAGTAAACAGTAAGGGTGTGTTTGCAATTTTTTTGTTAATGCATACTATTATGGCTTATTATTATACAATTCATTACACTAACCTACTAGTACTCAGTGGGAACACAACTTTTGTCAAAGATTCAGAATACAGGCAGGTTATCTTAACCTGGTGTTTTTGCTTTTGTTTATTTTCTTTTTTAGCAACATTTACTTTGGGGCTGTTTAATGCTTGCCTTGCTTATATCTTAACTTATAGAAAGGGAACCAAGACAGTTTTAAGCAAGAACAACTCTTTCCCTATAGTTAAGCGTGTATTACAACTACGTGAAATGCTAATTCAATTTTTGGTTTTGTTTTTAGGAACTGGCTCCTAAGGCAAATGTGCTTTTCTGCTTTAGTTCTATTCTCCTCACACTTTATATCCACACCGAGGTCTGGCTGGCAAGACAGCAGGTAGCACTGGCTGGAATGCTGCAGAGCACATTCACAGCTGACAACCTCAGAAAGTCTCGCAGCCTCTGAACACAGGAGGTCCAGCTTCTGATGCCGCCCTGCATCGCAGGTGCCTGTCATTTTGCTGTGAGTAGGCAAAGTATTTTTACCCTGATGGGATTTCCTGTCTTAACATTGATGGAAAAAGAATAAGTAAATTAATTTTCTGGTGGCACCACCATAAACAGAAAATTCTAGATGGGCTTAGTCTTTCTCTGTTTTAAGGTAATAGCAAAACACTTTGCCATAAAATTGTGTGTCCTCGTGAACCAAGCTAATATTTCCTATGTACTAGTATTTTATTTATTTATTTATTTATTTATTTGTTTGTTTGTTTATTAGTCTTTTTGAGACAGGGTCTCACTATGCAGTTCAGGCTGGCCTTCAGCTCACTTTTGTAGTCCAGGCTGGTCTCAAACTCGCACTGATCCTCCTGCCTCAACCTCCCAAATACTGAGATTACAGGCATGTGCTACCATGCCCACCACAAATATTTCCTATGAATACTTTTGGCCATATTAAACTATTTCTCCCACTCAGCTCATTTTTGTAATTTTAGTACGCTTTATTTTTACTTATTAAATTATTAGTAAAGGTTTTAATTCATTGGCATTAATATGAGGTGGATTTGATAGATAGGCATGCTATCATTAGTATGCTTATTATATTTTTAGTCAACTTCCAGTAATTTTATATTTGGACCTATAAAAGCACATAATTATAGTATCTATTTCCAAAAGCATTAACGTATCTATCTGAGGAAAATTTAAAAAATCTTTTCAAGATGACTGTTAATCATGGCTAAATATAATTATAGCTCAAAAGTACCATATGTAGGCCATATATATATATATATATATATATATATATATATAATCTGAACTTCACATTTAACTGCAATTATTCAATATTATGTGTGACTCTGCATATTATGTATTTTAAGACACATAATGTATAAAAGATAAAAGTACTATCCCAAAACTGGAGATAACACTATAGTTGCCAACTTTGAGAAAAATATGCCTCACCTCTGGCTTTCAAAAAATGCATATCTCAAATCACTGTAAGATAAAAAACTCTGAATTTAAAACATGTAAGCTCACCTGTTATAACTCAATTGTTTTTTACAATTTACTGTCAAATAAAATTAATATAAAACTTATCCTATGGAAGAGTAAAATTCAGTAGCTTTAGTATATGTAATATTTTGAAGCCATCGGGCTGGGGACATAACTCAGTGGTCTAAGCTCCTGCCTTGAAAGTGCAAAGACTTGAGTTCAAATACTGGACATGTGCCATGCCAGTGCCACCCATGCTGGCCACCAAAATTGGTCATGGTGATGCATGCGTGTAAACTCAACACTGGTGAGGCTGAGACAGGAGGATGACTACAGTCTGAATCACATAGTGAGACCCTGCAACAAATAAATTTTAAAAATTATATTATGCTTATCATTACCTAATTTCAGAACATTTTTGTCCCCCAATAAGTACCTGTCAAGAGTCACTTCTAATAGACTCCTTTCCCTTTCTTCTGGAAACTGCTAATCCAGTTTATGTCTGCATGGATTAATCTATTCTGGATGTTTCACATAAATGAAGTAAAAGCAGTGGTAGTCTGAATTTCACAACTGCTCCACTGTGATGAAAGAGCCAACCAACACTCACAGCCTGTAGGAGAGCCCTGAGTTGGTTCATGGTTTCTGCCCATGCTGGGGTAATCCATGGCAAAAACGTGGTAGAAGGCTTTAGTGGAATGAAAGTGCTAGTGACAGTTGAGAAGTAGAAATGAGCAAGAGCCAGAGTGAATAACTCATCCCTTCTGGGCGCAGCCCCAGGGACCTATGACCTCCAACTAGAGCCCAGTTCCTACCAACACTCTTACCTCGGAATTCATCTACAGATGACTCTACAGAGAACAGAGTCTTCCTGATGTGATCACTTTCCAAAACCCTTTCCGCTGAGGCCATGAAACTTTCAGGATGTGTTTTAGACCTAAGCTGTAACATTCAAAAGTCTAATGTTTATCTAATTATGCAAACTACATTCACTCCGTCTTCCTTAAAAAAAAGATTTGTGAAAGAGAATTAAGAAACAGTAAAAACAACAACAACAAAACCCGCTAGAAGCAATACAGAATTTCACTAAACAAAATAACAGGACTTCAACAAAGTTTGTTATATTATTTTCTTCAAATTAGTTGTTCCAATTACCAGATGTAAACATGCAAAATTGGTCAAAAAAGTTATGAAAAATTAAAATGGAGAGAGAAAACACTGAAACACTACCTGCCCTTTTCAATAGGCTAGCAGAAATCAGCAGTACAATTATCCAAGCTATTCTGTATATATGTGTATATTTATATACATATACTATATATATACATATATATATACATATATATACATATACATATACATATATATACATATACTAAACATATACTATATATACATATACATATACATATATATACATATACTAAACATATACTATATATACATATACATATACATATATATACATATACTAAAGAAAGTATATATATATATATATATATATATATATATATATATATATATACTTTCTTTTTCCCTTTTTCTTTTTTTCTTTTTTCCCTTTCCTCATCCCAGTTATTTCCTTTGAAATTTCTTTTCCTTTCTCAGTACCTTTCAGATTTTATTCACCCTTTGAGGTTCTTACACCAGGGAGACAATACAATGTTTACACTTATGGTCTGATTGATTTCACTTTTGTGTCTGGTCTATAATTGCATCCATTTATCTACAAAAGCTTAGAGTTTACTTTTTTATAGCTGAGTAATACTTGATTATATAAAAATACATCTTTTTTATCCATTCTTCAGTTGATGGGCATTTGCATTATGTGCAAGATTTAGCTATAACAAATCACTCTGTTATAAGCATAGGTGCACACATATCATTATGGTCCGATGTTTTCAGTTCTTCTAGAAAGATACCCAAGAAAGGAATAGATGGGTTGAATGGCACCTCTAGTCCTAGTTTGTTGAGGCATCTCTACACTAATTTCCATAGTGGTTGTGCCACTCACACCAACACTCTCACCAACAGTGAAGAAGGATACCTCTTTCTCCACAGTTCCTCTAGTATTTGTTATTGGCTGACTTTTCGATGACAGTCATTCTTTCTGGAGTGAGAAGGAATCTCAGTGTTGCTTGCATTTCTCAGATGACCAATGATGTTGAACATTTTTCCAAATATTCATTTGCCTTTCATATTTCTTTATCTCAGAAGTGTGTATTTATCTCAGATTCCCATTTTTGGACTGGGTCTTTGAATTTTGGTAGCCTGACTTTTCATATTCTTTATATGTTTTACATATAAAGTCCTTTGAGGGACAGTCACCTAAATTTTTTCCCAAATGTGTGGGTTTTCTTTTTGAGTTTGCTGGTGATGTCTTTTGACATGCAGAAACTTTTCAAAAAGATGAAATTTCATTTGTTGATTGTTTGAAATATTTCACATGCAGTTTGGTTTTTGTTCATGAACTCTCTGCCTACTCCTATGTCTTCTAAAGTACTAACTACTTTCTCATTGAGTGTTTGGAGTGTCTCTGTTTTAATATTTAAATATTTGATCCATTTTGACCATAGTTCAATACATGATGGTAGACATGGGTCTAATTTTACCCTTGGCATGAGGAAAGCCTATTTTTCCAGTATCATTTATTAAAGATTATTATTAAAGAGGCTAGCTTCTTTCAGTGAGCATGTTTGGTCACTTTATCAAAGGTAAGGTGCCTGAGTTTATTTGTGGCTATGCACCTTCTAATTTGTACATTGGTCCTCAGGTCTGAGTTTTGCTTTGTTTTTTGTTTTGTTTTGTCTTGCTTCCCAGTGCCATGCTGATTTTACCATAGTAGTTTTATAGTAGAATTTCAAGTCAGGAATTGTAACACCTTCTGACTTTGCTTTATTGTCCAGGATTGCTTTGTTATTCTAGGTCTCTTTTTGGTTCCAGATGAGTTTTAGGAATGTTTTGTCTAGTTCTGTGAGGCACACCAATGGTATTTTAATTGGGGTTGCATTGAATCTGTATAACGATTTTGTGAATATGTTCATTTTCACAGTGTTGGTTCTTCCTACATATAAGCAAACACTACTTTCCATTTTTTGAAATCCTCCTTGATCTCTCATTTAAGAGTACTATATTTTTCACTGTTAGATTCACTTTGTTAGATTGATTCCTAAGAATTCAAATTTTTTGGATACGATTGTGAAAGGCATTGTTTATCTTATTTCTTAGTGTGTTTGTGTATAGAAATGCTAGTGAGTTTTTGAACATTGACTTTGTATCCTTATAAACTACTCAATTTGGTTATTAAATCTAGAAATACTTGTTGGAGTTTTTTGGGTCTGCTATGTAGTGTCATGTCACCTGTGAATAATTATGATTTCACTTCTCCCTTTCCAATCATTGTTCCTTTTATATCTCTCTCTTGTCTACTTGCTCTGGCTAATGTTTACAGAACTATATTGCATACTGGACATCCTTGTCTCGTTCTTGATTTCAAAGTGAAGGCTTTAAGAACTGCCCAAGTCCCTACAGTTCCATTGTTTAAATTTAAAGTCTTTTCTAAGTCTCAAACTCTTATCTTCAAGCCCCTGCAAAAACTGAAGAAAAAGTCGAATGCTTCCAATATAGTGTCTAGAATAAACATTACCATTCCAAAGGAAGGAATGAGGGCAGTGAAGGGAACCAGAACAAAGGCAGGACAAAACCCAGCAGGGAAATCAAACCATCTAGTTCTGTAGATCAACATCCAGTTTCAGCTGGTGTGTGAAGTGTTGAGATGTGAATCCAAAATGAACTCTGCAGCCTAACTCCTGTGCTTTTGGTGGTTGCAAGTCTCACAGGCATTCACTTGCCCTGGCTCTGTTTACTGCTCATGACTCTTCACAGCAAATGTTTTGTGTTCCTGATATCTCCATCTTCCTGGAGTCACCACTGGTATTTTAATCAGGATTGCATTGAATTTGTACAACAGTTTTGGGAATATGTCCATTTTCACACTACTGGTTCTTCCTACACATTAGCAAAAAATATATTTCCATTTCCTGAAATCCTCTTTGATCTCTTGTTAGTTTCATCCTCATAGTTTAATGCATTGCCACCTTAGGAGCCACAGGCAGAAATTGCCACTGTGTTGTCTTCCATTGCCTTGGCTCCCAGGAGTCCCTCTGAAGTCTGGCTGGAAGTCTCAATGATACTACATGTCTTGCATACTGCATTCCTATGTGAAATTAGGCCAAGACCTGCCACCAGCTTGAGCAGTACCATGACCCTTTTCAACTGCAGCTTCAGTGGCCTCAACATGCCTGGATGGCTGAAAGCAAGAAAACTTTACCGAGTAACTCCAAGCATGGAACTCGTTAAGACTGTCTTTTCAAAGTCTTTCTGAGGAGCTTTCCAGTTTCTACCCCTGAGCCTGCAACAGCTGTGGTCTGACCAATTCCTGAGATTGTGCTCAAGGTCTCTTTCCTACTGTCTGTCCCTGAGTGAACTACTAGGTAGGCTTTTAAAAACTGATTCTAGGGCCTGCCAGGATGGCTCAGTGGTCTAAAGCGCCTGCTTAGGAAAGCTTTGGCGGCTGTAGGGACCGCAGTTCAATCCCTGGCACCATATGCTGTGCCAGTCCTGCCCTCAGGCCAGGCTGAGCCAGCCAATAAAAATAAATAAACAAAAGTTCTGAAACAAGAAAAATAAAATAAAATAAAAATATAAAAATTCTTTTAAAAAAAACCTGATTCTAATCTGTTCATCAACCACATCTTCTGTGGCCTCAACTTAACTCATGCTTCATTTCTGGCCAGATTGCAGTTTCCAAATGTGCTTTTTGCTCCAAATTTTCACTGTAAATCTGGTTATAAACAGCCAGCAATACACATATCATAGTCTAAATGTTCCGAAGTTTCCTGCACCAGGCAAATGTGCCTAGCATTTAAAAATTCAGCTCATAGGAGCCGGGTGTGGTGGCGCACACCTGTAATCCCAGCACTCGGGAGGCTGAGGCAGGAGGATCGGTGCGAGTTCAAGACCAGCCTGGGCTATAAAAGTGAGCTCAAGGCCAGCCTGAACGGCATAGTGAGACCCTGCCTCAAAAAGACAAAAAATAAATAAATAAATAAATAAATAAATAAATAAAAATAAAAATAAAAATAAAAATTCAGCTCATGCAGTCTTAGGTATGGGCAAAATATAGACAAGTTCTTTGCAAGAATGTAACAATATGCCTTCTGCTTTAGTTCCCAGCAGGGTCCTTACTTTAAATTTAACTTCACAAACCTAGCAATTATTAGTCCTGTTTAATTAATTAATTAATTAATTTATTTATTTATTTATTTTATCAGTATTGTGGTCTTCTGTCCTCCAAGCAGACATATCCACCAAGCTCTCCTGATAATTCTGGGACTTCTTAGCTCATATCTCCAAACTTTTCCAGACTCTTCCTACAAACCAGTTCCAAAGGCTTCTGAACCATATGGTCAAGTGCAGTCACAACAACAACTACTTTGCAGTACCAGTGCTCTGTATTAGTTTTCTTGTTGTGGGGACAAAAATCTAGTACCCTCACTTTAAAGGAGGTTCACATTTCAGAGGGCCTAGTCTTTGTTTGACTGGTCTATCTCAGAAACATCATGGCAGGGGGGTTTGGGGCAACAGTCCTAACTTCACAGCAACCAGGAAGCAGAGAGAAGAAACAAGAGGCTGAGCGAGAGTCATACTCTGGAAAGACACAACTCCAGTGACCATCTCCTCCTTCTGGACACCAGCTCCTAATAGGATATTCAGCTTGGAACTCATCAATGATTAATCTACAGATAAGAATAGCACTCACAGGATTCAATCACTTTACCAAAACCTATGAACACATGAAGTTTTTTGGGGGAGGCATTTTATTTTATTGTTTGTGTTTTTTTGTTTTTTTAGAGTCTATGTAGTACAGGTTGTCGTTGAATTCAGTGAGGCTGGCGTTGAATTTGAGGTAGTCCTCCTGCTTCAGCCTTCTGGGTGCTAGAATTATAGGCATGTGTCACTGAGAGCAGAGACCGCCTCTGGGAGCGAAGCTGGATGACTGGCTTAGCTGTACAGCTAAGCTGCTTGGGGAACTTGTCGTAGCTGAGCTCTAGAAGAAATTGATGGCTGCAACTCCAGTGACAAAGGGGTCCAGCTGTGAGGTAAATGTGAGTAGAGCTTACTGGTGTTGGGCTTGTCTAGAGCTCCCATCTCCTTCATCACTGCCTTTGCTTCGTGTGGATTTCCAATGGAAAACTTCCTCATAGGAGAGAAGGGATGTAAAAGTGGAACAAGGCTTTGCTCTTGGCTCTTGGCTGGCTACTAGTCACTGGGAGATGCCAGGAATAAATCATCTTTTTCTCCTACTCCTCAGCAGAGCATCTTTGATCAGGGTCCCCAGAAGTTTCCTGCTTCACCACCATGCCTGGCTATGCAGGTACATCTCAGATCTAAATATGTCTGGCTTATTTCAATTAGCATAACTGTTTTGAGATTCAGTCCATTTGTAGCATATTTTAGTTCTTCAGTCCATTTATTTATTTATTTATTTATTTATTTATTTATTTATTTATTGTGGTACCAGGGATTCAACTCAGAACCCTGTGCTTGCCAAGCAAGCATTTATTCTACTGAGCTATTTCCATTTTGTTTGTTTGCTTGCTTGCTTTTTAAGACAGAGTCTCACTACACAGTTCAGCCTGGCTTTGAGCTCATTTTCTGTAATGCTGGCTGGTCTCGAACTCACACTGATCCTCCTGCTTCAGCCTCCCAAGTGCTGGGATTACAGGCATGCGCCAGCACGGCCCTGCTAGTTTTTTTAAAGAATGAGTAACATTTCATGACATGGATACATTATATTGTGTTCATCCTTTCATTAATTATTGGATGTTCAGACTATTTCCACTTGGGGGTTATTATAAATGCTTCTTTGATCATTTGTGCACAGACACAGGCTTCTCACTCTCTTGGGCTACTGAATTGCTAGCTCATATGGTATCAGCCAGCTTTCCCTTTGCTGTGTCACAAAAGCCCACATCCACAACTTAAAGAAGAGGTTGGATTTGGCTCATGGCTTCATGGGATTCAGTCTGCAAACCACATATTCCAGGGCAGGATTCAGGGTGGAGCAAAGATGCACAATCCATGGCAGCCAGGAATACGACCAGGAAACACAGCAGGGAGAGGCGGGCCAGGGACCATGCACTGGATACTAAATCATGCGTCCACAAGCCACCCAGAGTCAGTTAGGTGTGCTTACTAATCTCTTGGGCATGTCTTAATCCAGACAAATTGATGTATCACAATTAACAGCCACATAATTGTGACTGAATTTTTGAGGAACTGTCAATTTGTTTTAAACAGCAGCTGTACTACTTCACATTTCCTCCAGTAATGTATGAGGGTATGAATTTCTCCACATTCGCACCAACTTGTTATTGTCATTTTAATACTAATGTTATATTCACCATGGTATGTTTGAAGTAGTATCTTATTGTGGTTTGGATCTGCATTTCATTAATGACTAATGATGTTGAACATTTTTCATATGCTGATTAGTCATATATCCTCTTTAAACAAATTGCTACTTAAGCCTTTACATATTTAAAATTCAGTTGTCTTTTAGTTATGAGTTATAATCTGAAGGTATATTTTCTTGATACATACATGGCCTTTGTCAAATAGATAATTTGCAAATATTTTATCACATTTTGTGGGTTTTCTTTTCATTTTCTCAGAGGTTTCATTACACAAATTTAAAAATTTTTTGACAAAAATCTAATTTTACTCCAGATTTCGGTGCTTTTAGTGTCATTAACTTGAAATTTTGGCCCTTACAAGGCCATGAAGATTGACACCTATTTTCCTTCTGAAATTTGTATACATTCAGCTTTTTTTTTTCTTTTTGAGACAGGATCTCATTATACAGTTCAGGCTGGCCTTGAGCTCATTTTGTAGTCCATGCTGGTCTCAAACTCACAATGATACTCCTGCCTCAACCTCCTGAGTGCTGGGATTACAGACATGTGCACCACACTCATTAGCTTGTTCATACATTTTGAGTTCATTGTTTAATAAGGCAAGAGATGTGGAGGACTTAATTATTAGAGAATCATGTTCCAGACTATTTCTTGCTTCACTGAGCAGCTTTGCCAGCCTTGCTAAAAACATGGTTTTTTGTTTTTTTGTTTTTTTTAAATCAATTGAGTGTAGATGTATCTGTTTATGACTGAAATCTAAATTCTACAGTGAACTCCACGTGGACCCTGACTGTAGGATAGCATAACACATTTTCAACTTTATGATGATGAATAAGTGCTATGCATTTACTAGAAATCATACTTCACAACTTGAAGCTTGAGCTTCCAGGCCAGTTATGTGCTGTATCATTATTCTATCAGCGTTGAACAGCAGCAGGGTGCTCCAGTTTGTAGCAGGCCATATGATCAGCAGAGTCAACAACCAATACTCTTAATAGTGGCCTGTGTTGCTAGCTCTGTTGTTCACTAAGTTAGGTTTTGGTTTACTGATACTTTCAGTTGACATTAAGCTTATCAGGATGCAAACCTATCATAAGCTAAGAGCACCTTTATGTACCCCTTTTCATGCCAGTACCAAACTGCTTTGATTACTGTGGCACTGCAATGTTTTAGAATTAAGCACACTTGGGTTAGATGGTCGGCAACCCTCTTTCACATAAGCAAGAACATCTGCACCAGACAGGTGGTTCTCTGACTCCATGTGGGCATGTAGCCTGATGCTGGACAAGCAGTATCTTCACCCAAATGAGTAAGCAGAACTGTGCTGGACATGCAGTTTCCCATCTCTCAAGGGAGCCAGTAAACCCCCACTGACTAGCACCCTCCCTCTATGCCCACAAACAGGCCTGCATCACAGGCACAATAAGGCTACAATCACCTACTATCTCCAAACCACCCCTGCAGTTTGCTTCCTCATGCATGAGGCGGCAGAAACAGGGGATAACCAACCAATTTGATCCCGGATAGTGCTCAGGGAGAGAAAGGAGCAACCAGATGTAAGGTCTAACCACTCACTACAACCCACACCCTGTGGCCTATATCTGCAGAGTACAGGCTGACAGCATGTCCCATCTCACAGTAGGAGCAAGGACATACCTTGCTTGGATGGTGACCACTGTAGGAGGGGAATGGACATAAGGACTGTTTTAAAAATTTTTAAATTAGTTTCATTTTTCTTCATTCGGTTTTGGGGGAGGTAGAGATGTTGGCTTTTTGGGCTTTTTTTTTTTTTTCTCTTGTCTTTCAACTTTCTCTTCCTTTGTACCTTCCATTTATTTTGTTCTGCTTATCATTTTTCTTGTTTGGTTGTAGCTCTGCTTTATCAGTATCAACTTCCTTTTACTCAACAGGACTCCTTGTGTCACTTTTTTCTCTTCCTTCTCATATCATTAATTTTGAAAATACTGCCTTTCATCTCTGGATCCTCATTCCTTCCACCTTCACTACTAAGCTTTTGGATCTCCAGCTAGCTAGCTAATTATTGCTTTGCGGTTGAACGCTATTCTATGATGGATGTTGGTGGAGGCAAAGTTGTTCTACCTAACAGATACTTGGTTTGTCTTAGAGTTTACACAACAGTTATAAATCTGTACTTTATAGTCAAGGGTAGTATGTTGATGTTTAGAGTGTGTCAATATTCAGTCTATATTTGACATAATTGATGGTAATTTTAATATTATAGCTAAGATGACATACATGTTGCTATTAATTGGCTTTTGTGGGATGCCAATAGCTAGATTCCCATGGGGTCAATGGGTTTAATAGATATCTATAGTGTTCCAACTAACAACAGTATATATGTTATTTTCAGTAATACGTGCAACTTTCTCCAAAACAGACCACCTAGCAGCCAACAACACATGCTGAAATAAACACAAAAGAACTAAAGTAGCCTACTCCTAGAAAATAGTATACTGTGTCAAATACACAGCAACCTCTCATTTGAAGTAAAAAGAGGGGTTGAAACCGAAGACAGGCAATGGCCAGTTAGCCATGCTTAGGGGGCACTATTCAAAAGTAGACATGAACTAATGAGCTAGAAATACAGCTTGCCAATACAATCAACATATAAACCTCAACACAAAAAAAATAAAAATAGAAACTGAAGACAAGCCAATAATATGCCTCTAAAAACTTGTAACTCCTTCAAAGGTGATACAAAGAACATCAAAAGGAAGCTAAAAGGCATATACCTGAGTTAACTGAAATATTATCTGGGAAATAAAAAAGCAAATCAATAAGTTATTTGGCAAGTTCACTGAAGATGTGAGCCAAAATATAATGGGCCAAATAAACAAAATGATTAGCTAGTCAGTCTACAGAAAACACTAATGAAAAGCTAGAAGAGCTAAGCACGATGCAAGATGAATAACTACCACAGAAAAGAATTAAGAGCCTAAAAAAGGGTTGTAATTAGGGGGGCTGGGGAGATGGCTCCGCCACACAAACATCTGCCTGGCAAGTGCAAGGTCTTGAGTTCAAACCCTGGTCCAGCAAAAAGCAAAACAAAAAACAAACAAAAGGGTTGTAATTGGAAATTCAAGAGAATAAAAATTTGATTCAAGTATGAGCAGCAGGTGACCAATGTGAGGTCAGAAAGTCACAATCAGAAGAGATGGCTATTGTTTGGTGACTAATTCATGAGAGATATCTTCAAAACATCAAAAGAGTGAGAAAAATAGATCCAAAGGCTCCTAGGTAATGCAAAGAAGACTACGATTAATTGCAATTAGTGAAAACATAGAAGACAACAGAAATGACTTAAAAACTTGTTCACTGAATTAGCAGCAGAAAATCTTCCCAATAAGGAAAAAGAATTTAACACACATATAGGTGAGACAGAACTGAAAAATAGCCACCATCAGAAAAGAAGGTAGTTCAACGCAGTGGATTATTAAAAGTGAATAGAGAAAAGCAATGAGTCTAACAAAGGAAAACTCATCAGAATGGCAACAAATTACTCAACATAAACCTTTAAGAGCAAAAAGATCTTGAAGTGTTTCAAACCCCAAAAGAAAACAATTTCCAACCCAAGCTAATATACCCTGCAAAATTATCTTTCCAAGTTGTTGGAGAAATAAGATAAAGAACATGTTCATGATAAAGAACACCTAAAGCCAGCAAACACTCCATAAAATTTTCAAGGATACCCTAGAAAGAGATGATGAAGCTGACAAGAAAAACTATAATAAAATGAACATGTCAGGTAGGGAGAGAGGAATCACCAATGGGAAAATAAGGCAATGATAGGAATAAAAGTTAGCACCTATCAGTAATATCTCTCAATATAAATGGTCTCAGTTCCTTAGTCAAAAGACACAGGCTAGCAGGATGGATCAAGAAACAAAATTCCAAAGTATTCTTTCTACAAAAAAAACACATTTAACACACACACACACACACACACACACACACACACAAAACTCACATAATAAAACTCAAAACATGGAAAACAGTATTACATGCAACAGGAAGCTCCCAAAAAGAAGGTATAGTTGACCAAAATGCAGACAAAGTGAACGTCAAGCCAAAACTGATCAAAAGAGGTGAAGACGGTCCCTACATATTAGTTAAGGAAATAATCCAACAGGAAGAGATAATATCATTAACATATACACATCAAATATGGGAATCCAACTTTCTAAACAAGTACTACTTGACATAAAGATCAGATAAGCACAATTATAGTGAGGGATCTCAATACCTCACTAACACACACAGGTCAATAAGACAAAAAGGAACAAAGAAGTTAGAGTTGAACAAACTTTCAAAGAAATGGATGTAACAGGTTATTTAGTGTTCTACTCCAAAACCGAACATATTCTTTTCAGCAATACCTGTAGCTTTTTCCAAAAAGGACCACACACTAGCCAATAAAGTAAGCTTAAGGAAATGTAAAATAAGTGAAATTATGCCATGTATATTATCAAATCATAGAGGAATGAAGTTAGAAATCATTGAAGTTATTCAAACGCATGGAAAACTAAATACATTGTTAAGTAAATTTAAAACAATGAGTTACAGAAAAAATAAAGGAAAAAAAAAAAAAAAAGACAGTTTCTAGAACTAAAATATAAAGCAGTACAACATACCAGAATTTATGGGACATAATGAAAGCAGTCCTGTGTGAATGCTCACAACACAAATATAGTGAGCCCAAATAAATATCCTAATGATGCACATCACAGTCCTAGGCAAACAAGAACACGCCAAACCCAAAAGTAGTATAAGGGGAGAAAAAAGTAGTACAGGGAAGAAAATTATAAAGATCAGCAAAATCAATGAAGTTGAGACCAAATAGAAAGAATTAATGAATCAGAGATGGTTCTGCAAAACAACAGATATTAGCCAATCTAGCAAAAGGAAAACTCAAATCTATGCAATATGAAATGAAAAAGAAGAAAGTATGATGGACAATGCTAAAATCCAGAAAGCTAGTAGCAACTATTTCACAAATATATATCAAAACATTTGAGAACTCAGAAAAACTAGAAATTCTTAGATGCATACGAATTACCAAAATTGAACAAAGATTTAAAAAACTTCTTTTATCATGTACTAAACTAAAATCCAGATAGATCAAATAACTAAATGTTGAAACAGAAAGAACCTACTGCAAAACAACAAAATAGGTAGGCAAGATCATTCTCAATGGAACCCTGGTTTGGCTGCGCAGGAGATAGTACTGAGAATCAACAAATGGGGCCAATCACAAGAGTGAAAAAACAACCTACAGAATGTGATTTTTTGGGGCCAGCTATTCTTCATATAAGGGTAATATCTAGAATATACACAAAATTTTAAAAATTATACCTGCCAATATAAAAGATCCAATCAAAAATCAGCAAATAAAATGAATACACATTTTATAGAAGTACAAATGGCCAAGAAGAAAATAAAGAAATGCTCAACACTGCAGGCAATTAGACAAATGCTAATTAAAACAACACTAAGATTTTATCTTACCCTGGCAACAATTACTATCGTCAAGAAATCAAGTAATAACAAATACTAGTGAGGCTGAAGGGAAATAAAACCCTTTCAGGGGCCTGGCAGGATGGCTCAGTGGTCTAAAGCGCCTGCAGGCGGCTGTAGGGACCGCGGTTCAATCCCTGGCACCACATTCTGTGCCAGCGCTGCCCTCAGGGCAGGCTGAGCCGGCCATAAAAAAAAAAAAATAGAAAAATAAAAAATAAATAAATAAACAAAAGTTCTGAAACAAGAAAAAAAAACCCTTTCACATTGTTGATAGGAATACAACCACTACGAAAATCAGTATGAAAATTCTTCAAAATGCTAGAAAATCCCTTTGACCCAGCTCTTTCTCTTCTAGGTTATCTTTCTAAGTTAAAGACAACATATACTGATACACCAATACCCATGTTTATAGCACAACACCTAATAACTACGTCTTGGAAGCAGTGTATATGCCTATCATCAGATGAGGATAAGGAAAATGTGAAATTCATACTATTACTCCACCATAAAAAAGACAAACCGTATACGAAAATGGATGCACCTTGAGAATTAACTGAAATTAATCAGACATTTAAGTTTAAATGTCACATAGCTTATCTTATGAGAAACCCTGATTAAAAAAGCAAGTAGGGGTGAGGGGGATCAAGAGATGAAAGGAGGGGAGAGAAAGATGAAAAAAGACTTAGATATGCTATGTACACATCCATAGCAAACTTGTACAAAAAAAAAAAAAAAAAAAAAGGAAAGGGATCAAAAGATGGAGCAAAGAAGACAAAAATGGGGTAAAGATGTAATGTGTGTGTGTGCGTGTGTGTCACCTTCTCACAAGGAACACACAGTATGATCTAAAAAGAAGTTGACAAGTTTTCAAGACAGTATGCCCTGTTACTATCTGGGGTGTGTCCATATGAATTTTAGGATCAGCTTATCCATCTCCAAAAGAAAAATGGGAAGATGGAATTTTTTTTAGGAATTATATGGAATCTGTAGATCAACCTGTGTAGTAATGATGCCTTAAATCTTATTCCTGTTCATTTCATATTTAACTCATCTTTAATAAGGTTATATTGATATCAAATAAAATGGTTTAAAATGAAAACTATAGAGTGTATATAAAACTAAAGGTTATACTAATGACTACTGTCCGTCGCCGTCTCCGTCCCGCGGAAGAAAGCACACGAACACCTTATCTCTGCTAACTCCTTTATTGACTGGGCAGC
>PVJA010014140.1:0-48024 GCA_004027025.1 Myocastor coypus
GCGAAGACCGAAGCTTCTCCGACGAAGTGAAGTGTTGACTCCTCCTTCAGCCCTTTAAAAAGTCTTTTTGTGCTCAGTCATTCTGACGTGGACTCATTGCGCCCTCGGGTGGAACCAATCATACCCCAGGACGGGCCCTTGATCCCGTTCTAGGGAGAAATCCAATCATATCCTAGGCAGGCCCGGGTGATACTCCAGGAAAGAACCAATTGTACCCCAGAGTGGGGCTCCCATCAACAGGGAACCAGGCTGCTGAGTCATTCAGCCAAGTTGACACATTGTATCAACCACTACACTGGGGTTTGATCCCTGTTGTGCCATGCTGGCCCCACCAGCAATTGAGACAGAGCATGGTGGTGTGTACCTGTAATCCCAGCACTTGGAAGGCTGAAAACAGAAGAATGACTATCAATCCAATCTACATAGTGAGACCCTGGAGACCATGCCTTAAATACAAACAAAAGAAAGAAAGAATAGAAAAGGAAAGAAAGAAAGCAAAAGAAAAGCCAAAAGAAAAAGAAATAAAAAAAACAGGTAAAACTAAGTGAAAAGGAAAATTTTTTAAACAGATAAAAACTAAAAGTGAGTAAGAGAAGAAAGGGAAAAATAAAAGAACAAAAATATCCAAATACGAAAATATAAAAGGGAAATATTAGTCTAAAATTTGTATTAATATGTAATAATCATACATATTTATCGAGTACTCTGTGATATTTCAAAACATATGTGCTAATTATATATAATGATTAAATCATAATGAGGACTGATTAAATAATATGTACTGATTAATATAAACTGATTTAAGTTTGTTCTAATTAGTATGTGCTGATTATACCATAATATTTATTATTTCTATCTTTAGAAAAAGATCTGCAATATTTCCAAATGAGTGGTTTTCTTTCAGAACATGTAATTCTGGAATACAGTAAGTCTCTAACTTATAAATGAGTTTGATTGATTCCAGGGGAATGTTTGTAAGTAGTATTCATTCATAATCTATTCATTCATTTGTTCATTCATTTTTTCATTTGTTCCTTTCTTCATTCAGTATACTTGTGTAAGTCTTTCTATAGATAAGAAAAATAGATAAGAAAGTTCACAAATCTAGTGTTGGTAAATTGGGTACTTATCATACAGCAAGTCATGGTCCTTTCTGCCCAGCTTTGTAGATTGTGGCTTTGTAGTTGCCCCTAACCTGTTCCATAGTCCCCTCTGTGCATAATCCCCAGAATGTAGCAACGGTCCAAGATAAGGAGTAGCCCCACTCACATTTTTAAACCAGAAGGCAATCTGACAAACTGTCTTTATTAAATATGAGCAGTGAGACAGGAACTCAAGAAGACTGTGGGACTCAATGCCAGCACTTTCAATTCCAGTCATTTCTGAAACAAACACAAATACTAGACCTGGCTTCCCATCACAGAGTGTAGGAGCTCTTTATAGTTGAACTTCAACTTCTCAGGGGAACTAAGTTTTGCCCTCACCCTTTCTCTGGGTGTCTCCCTTGGCTGTCCCTCACCCAGTCACAGTGGTATGGTAATGCTGGAAATCCTAAAGTAGATATGTGTTGTAGCTTTCTGTGGCTCAGTGCTATCCATTCAAACCCTTCCCCAAGTGCCTGATAAAATTATTTCTAGAAATATGGTAGGTGCTCTGCTAGATTTCTTCTCCAAATCTAACACACTATTAAGGAGTTGTTCTCAGAGAAAAACCCCACATGTTTGGGGACTTACAACTAGATTTGGGTCTTCCTTGGGTCTGGCACTGTTGGCTGATTTGTTTCATTTTCTGAAGCTACTGACTCTCCATGGCTTAGATTTTCTCCCCAGGCTATTGGCCTATCCACAATCTGGTTGAACAGTTAAACAGCTGCTCTATGAGCCTATACTGAGCAGAAATAAAGTGCAGAACTATCCAGGAATTGGTGGATGGACATAGCCAGGGTACAAAATCTACAGTGCACTGCACACATCTTTTTGTATAATGAGATTTTTTTTTTTTTTAGAAATTTTGTTGTGGGCCCGGCAGGATGGCTCAGTGGTCTAAAGCGCCTGCGTGGGAAAGCTTAGGCGGCTTCAGGGACCGCGGTTCGATCCCTGGCACCACATGCTGCGCCAGCCCTGTCCTCAGGGCAGGCTGAGCCAGCCATAAAAATGAGTGGATAAATAAATAAAGGTTCTGAAACAGAAATAAATAAATAAATAAATAAATAAATAAATAAATAAATAAAATTTTGTTGTAACATTCACCTAGCTGTTGTAGGCCTAAACTTACACATTTTATGAACAAAATTTTTCCTCTATAGATTCAAATATACTGAATTTATTTCTCTATTTTTTGTAATTTTAGGTATAATAGTTTGCATGTATTTATATAAAACTGCATTTCTCCAAGATTTTATTGCAGTAAACTTTCACTAATATTAATTTTCAGCTTGTGTATCTAAACTATAACAAACGATTAGTTTTCATGCTCTCTTGTACATATGTATCTTTATTTTACTAGTTTTTATGAATGTATTTACTTGTTTAATATTCACACCCTTTCTGTGAAAGATAGAGTATTTCCTTCCATAATATAAAAATAGTCCAGTTCCCAACCCATAGCACCTGTATGTCGTTTTTTCTTTCTGTATTTAGGGTAGGGTCTACAGGGTATACAGGGTCTCACTATGTAGATTGGACTCATGCTGATTCTCCATTTTACAAACTCCCAAGTGCTGGGATTATAGGTACACAACACCCCACCCAATCTCAATCACCATCTCAATGCACCCCATGGCTGGGGCTAGCATTACACGCTGGGGATTGGACCCACCCCACTGTGTTCTGCCTAAGTAGGCACTTTGGTCCATTGAGCTATCAGGCCAACCTGAACCCATGTATCTTATTGTAGGACAAGGAGCAATTAAACTTGAAGATGAAATTAAGGGCTAATCATTTCACTTTAAAGTAAAAATGCCACCTTAGAATATCTAAG
Source organism: Myocastor coypus (assembly GCA_004027025.1). Taxonomy (NCBI): domain Eukaryota; kingdom Metazoa; phylum Chordata; class Mammalia; order Rodentia; family Myocastoridae; genus Myocastor; species Myocastor coypus. The sequence continues at coordinate 2,980 of PVJA010014140.1, forward strand.
TAATACCAAGGCAGTCATAAGTCTCTTTCAAGATATCATACTGATGTACAAGGAGAAAGATTTACTGGCTATTGCTAGCTTTGAATATAGAAGAAATTACATGGTACAACCTATGGAACATAGATAGACTTTAGAAGCTGGCAAGGGTAAGCAAGGAGAATTTCTCCTACATCTTCCATATTGAGAGCAGCTGTGTGGGACAGCTTAATTTTAGCTCAGAGGCACTCTTTGTATTGTTGCCCTCCAAATCTCTCAATGAATTTGTGTTGTTTTACATCTTTAAAGTAATGTTTATTTATTACAACAGCAATAGGAAACTAATGCAGAATTTTGTATCAGGAATGCAGCTTCTACAGAAAAATGCCTAAGTGTGAAAATAAATTTGGAATTGGGAAACAGCAAAGGCCAAAACAATTGTAAGAGTATGATAACATAAGCCTAGGTTATGTTAAAGAAACAGAATAATAGTGATTTTTCTCATGGACACTACACCATCACTTTAAAAATTGGTCAAAGATACCCTACAAAAGCGTAGAAACCTATTACCTTCTGAGAATGGCCTGGTCCTGCAGGATTAACTGCTGAATTCTATAGATTTGGGAAAGATTTAATGAAAATCTCCCTCGAATTCCTTAATGAGACTAGAAAGGGAAAAACCTCCCACATTATTTTGTGGAAGCTACAATTACTCTATTTCCAAAACTGAACAAAGATCTAACTAGAAAGGAGAAGGCCAATCCTTTTTTTGAAGATACTCCACAAGACACTGGCAAACAAAATGCAACAAATAATAATAATAAAAAAAACCCATAAGCTGTGACCAAGTAATCTTCATTCCAGAGATGCAAGTATAGTTTAGCATACACAGATTGATGAGTGTAACACAGCAGGTTATAATAAGCAACAGGAAAAAATTATGTGATCATCTCAGAAGATAGAAATCTAATATCCATTCATAAGGAAAAACCCTAGGGAAATAGGTATACAAGACAATTATTTCAATCTAATAAAAGTCATTGATGACTGACCTATGTCCAAAATAATACCAAATGGGAAAAACGTGAAAGTTTTCCATCTACAGTAAGGAGTAGTGTAAGAAAGTCCACTGTCACCTATCTTTTTTTTTTTAAAGACATAGTTTGAAACATTAGTCAGAGGAATTGGGAAAGAGAAAGCAATGGAAGTGATATACATAGGAAAAGAAAAAGTCAAATCATTATTTGCAAACAGCATGGTTATTTACAGAGAAAACCCGAAAGATTCCACTAACAGACTCTTAGAGCTAATAGTCAAATTCAGCAAACGTGCAGGACAAAAGATCATCAAACAAAAATCATCACTGCTCCTGTATACCAGTAATGAAGTCACTGGGAGAGAGATTAGTGAAGCACTATCATTGACAGTAGCATCAAGAAAAATTACTTAAAAATTTACCTGACCAAGAAAGTGAAAGATTTCTACAGTGAAAATTATTGCACTCTGAAAAAGGAGATTAAAGAAAATATCAGAGGACTGGGGAGATAGCTCAGGTATCTAAGCACCTGCCTGGCCAGCACAAGAAGCAAGATTCGGTCTGCTATACGACATGCCTTACTAGCTCTGCCCTCGGATGACATGCCCGCCTCTGAAACTGTGCTTGGTGGCACATGCCTGGAATCCCAGTGCTGGCAGGCTGATACAAGGAGATCACTGTTAATGTAGCTTCATAGTGAGACCCTGTACCAAGTAAATAAAAAGATTTTAAAAATCAGAAAACAAAAAGAGCATGGGAGATATTTAGTGGCATAAAAGTCTTCCTGCCAAGTGCAAGGTCGTGAGTTTGATACCCAGTACCATAAATAAATAAATAAATAAATAAATAAATAAATAAATAAATAAATAAGCAAACAAACCTATTTTTGGGTAAGCAGAAGCAATACAGTCAAAATAACCATATTTCTAAAATGGATATGTAGATTTAACATAATCACAAACCAAACAACAAATAATAGTGAGCTATTTAATCTTTGTTAAAGGATCCAAAAACATGCATTAGAAGATAGTCTCTTTAATAGAGTTGGGCAAATTGGCTATCAAAATGTAAGAGTACAGACCCATACAGCTCCCTATATTCTAAGCTAAAATAAGAAAGAATCAAAATCTAAACGTTAAAATAGAAGCACTTAGTCCGCTAGAAGATAAAGTTCGTAAAACTCTTGGAGGACCAGCCAAATAGCTCAGTGGATTAAAGCACCTGCAAGTAGGTGCCAGGGCCATGGAATTGATAACTGGGCTTACTGTTCTGGCCCCACCCCCAGGGCACACTGAGATGGCAATTGAGACTGGGCATGGTGGTGAAAGCCTGTAATCCCAGCTCTTGAGAGGCTGTAAACAGGTGGATCACTATGAATCCAATCTAGTAGTGAGACCCTGAACACCCTGTAGACCCTTCCCCCCCAAATAAATAAATAAATAAATAAATAAATAAATAAATAAATCCCCTTGGAGACAAGAGAAGGGCAGGCAATCACTTCTGAATAGAATCCCAATAACACAAGTAATAACACCAAAATCAACAAATAAGATCATATCAAATTGAAAAGTTTGTATTGCAGAGAAAGCAACCAGCAGAGTGCAGAGGCAAACTACAAAGTAAGAAAATAAAAATTGCTAGCTATCATAGCATAGAAAATAACATCTAGATTGTATAAAGAACTAAAAAATATTAGGCACCAGTATTAGGGTTTTACTAGAGGAACAGATATAATACAAGGAACATATATAACACATGATGTACAAATATAGAAGAACCAACAAGATTGGCCTACAATGATCAGCCACAGAGTTGGATAAGGATGTGTGCAGAGGGAGTCTGTACACCCAAGACTGAAGGGTTCAATCTCAAGGTCTGAAGCTCACCGAAGTGTATTCTATAAGTCTCTATCAGTCAGCCATGGGCATGCAATGGAAAGCTGAAGGCTCTAAACCGGAGGCTGAAGAGTCTACGCTGGCAGCCGGGAGATGCAGTCCAAGCTGACTGTAAAGACTGAAATTTCTCTGAGGGAATCCTTCTTCAACCCTTTGTATGCCCTTTTTGTGCTGAGTCACTCTGGGGAGAGCCAGTGTGTGGAACCTCCTAGGTGATCCAGCCAGGTTAACACAATGCATCAACCACTACAGCACCCAAATAAGAGACCAGATTTAGGCAGATGCAGGGGACCTGGGTTCAATGCCCAGTGTGCCTGGCAGCCTCAGCCCTGGGGCTCACTGAGATGACTATTGACACTGGGCATGGTGGTATGCTCCTGTAATCCCAGCGCTTGGGAGGCTGAAAACGGGAGAATCACTTGAGTCCAATTTGTGTAATGAGACTCTGTAGACCCTGTACAAAACACGTAAAAATAAATAAATAAAAATGACTCAATTAAAAATAGGTAATTTTTAAAAATATACACTTCTCAGAAGGAGCACAAATGATCATTAATTACATTAAAAATGTTCAACATCACTTGCCCTCAGAAAGATGCAACGTGAAACAACCCTGAGCTTCTATCTTGGTCCATAAAGGATGGTTGTCATCAAGAAATTAACTCATAACAAATACTAGCAAGGCAGTGGGAAGAGGAGCATGTAATTGTGGGAATATGAACTAGTACAACTACCATGGAAACCAGTATGGAAAATTAAAACTAGAAATTACATTGGATCCACTATTCACTTTTTCAGTATTTTCCCCAAAGAATTAAAGACATTTTACAATGATAAATGCATATCTATGCTTAGAGCAAAATTTCTAATAGGTACATCTTAGAAACAGCCTATGTGCCCATCAACAGATGAATAGATAGAGGAAATGTGGTATCTATGCTTGCTGAGCTACAACAGAGTGCTACTCTGATACCATAGGTAAACTCAAGTCACTTTCTTTCTCAAGCACATGAATGTCCCTTAGATCATAGTATTACAGGAAATAAGTCAGATACTAAGGTTAAATAGTTTATGTTTTTCCATCTATGAGAAATCCAAAATATATAAAGACAAAACTAAAGGTACATAATACAATCAATTTTTTCCAAATATGTGGCTCATCAGGAAATGGAGGAAGTGATGAAGGAGGGTAAGGAGAGTGGATGAGAGCAGATGGAGATGTGTGATGTGTATGTGCCGACTCCCCCTCACAAAGAATGTTATCTTTATATATGCAAACATGTAGTAATAAAATAATAAAAGACATGAGAACTATCCAATTTTTCTAGAGAATGATAGGAGAAATCCTGAGGGAAGCACATTGGTTCAGCTACTCTGATAGTGGTAGTTCATTTGTTAGTAATAGATAATCCAAATAGTAACCTGAATGTATATGAACACGATGGTATCTGTATGGCATTTGTATACTTCCCCGAAGAAACAGCTGAGGCTGTGAGCTGTTGAGAATGAGGCAGTTTACATACAGCCAAGTGACACAAACTGTTTTCTAAACACATTTGCATTCTCCTCTCCCTCTGTCTAAAAGTATGCAAGCCTTTATAGGTGGAGCCTTTGGCAGTATCAACTGCATGTGCTGAACAAAAACATACCTAGCTTTCATGAACAATCTCCACCTGGCCCTTTTCTTGACCTAAAGCATCTTCCAAAGCTTCTCAGAACATATGAGCTCATCCATTTCTTTTGAGCTTTAAATAAATTTATTTGTTTGTTTGTTTATTTATTTGGTAGAGTCTTGCTACACAGCTTAGACTCGGAGTGATCCTCCAGTCTCAGCCTCCCCAGCACTGGGGTTACAAGCACCACACCCGGTTTCAAGGATGACAGTTTGTGCCTGGAGTACTGAGGCCAGCAATATATGAGATATTGGAGATGGAACTGGGTCCTTGAGCTTGCCAGTCAGGCGCTAAGACTGCCGAGCTATCTCCACAGTCCCTCACTCATTCTTTTGAACCATTAAGTCATTTTCCTTTTCATTAACTCCATGGATTTTTCTTTTAGTTATCTTTAAAAAACAAATCTTTGTCACCCATTGGATCAAAATTGATGTCTTTATTTTGCTTCATGCCTTTCAAAGTCAGTACAATGTCAAATAAATATAGAAATCCTTCTTACACGCCTAATTTTTCAGAGTAAAGTTTGCTTGAGAGACATAATAATTGAGTACTGTTTAGACTGTGAGGACCAGACGTGTGAAACTGGCGGGAGTAGGGGTATGTTTATTTGGAGTAAGTATACAAAATTTCAATACTATTTCCACATGTTTTAAGAGTAGTCAACCATGTTGATTAAATTTCCTGGTATTACTCCTTCTGATGTTTTTCCACTGTATCTCCAAACAATCAAGATATCCTAACACCTAAAATTGAACATTTTAGAAGACTTTCCTTGAACCTACACTCAAGAAGTATAGCAGAAATCTGCTGCTTTCAACCAGCCTCGTCTTGGGATTCAGAAAATATAGTTAGAAGCCAAAGGATAAGCTGTTATATTCATTTTCTTCACCTTAGCTCATAAATATTAAAAATCAAAGTCAAATATGACACAAAAAATCTTAACAGTAAATATGAATAAATGCTCATTTCTTTATATATGGAAAAATCCATAGATTTATAGTAAAGTGTGAAATGTCTCCAAAAGAATAGCAGGCAAAATATATGATACTTAAAGAGTAGTTTCATAATAATAATTAATGAGAAAAATTACTTTAGCATCAGTAACACAGCTGCTGATACCAGGTAAGCCATAACAATCTGCATTGTTGCACAGCAGCCAGAATAAGTAGGAGCATCACAAGAACTGTCCCTGATAATAAATTAACATCCTACTTGAATACGCACAAAATTTTCCTAACCCTAGCAATTCTTTTCCACTTTTCCCCAAGGAATTTGTCTTGGCAATAAAATAAATGAAATCCTCATCTGACTCTCCTGGCCTAGCCTGGGTCAGCGCTTGGTAAAGTGCTGCCATCTGAAAGCCGCTGGTCCACTGAACCCTTAAGTAGCATCTGCACCACCCTGGTGCTTCTTAGAAAAGCAAAATCTGAGGTCACATCCAGAACTGCTGAGTCTGACTCTGGGTTTTCGTAGGATGCTGTAGGAGACTGCCTTCAGAGTAAAGTTTGAGATGACCTACTCTAGTTCATCTCACTTGTTGGTTTTTCTTTTGATCTACTTCCCTACAGGGTGTTCCGGCTGGATAAATTATCCTTTGTACAGGGCAAGTAGGCAAGTGGCTATTTTACAGGCAGAACAATATGTTCCTAACCCACGCTCACTGTTGCTTTCTTCTTCTGACATTGTACCCACCAGTGCCTTCCCTGAGTCATCAGGCATGCTGGCCTGATTCAGGGCAAACTGAAAGATTTTCATCTCTCTGTGATGTTTCATTCTCTTTTCACTAGAGCACAGAAAAAAAGAGAAGTCAACTTTGAGTGCTTCTGCTCTTCTTTGCCAACATCAATCTCCCCTGCCGGCTTCAGAAATAAGGGTAATTAACATCCTGGGGAGGTTCAAAGAAAGCCCACAAGTATTTTCATCCATTTCCAAAATTGCCACAGACCTTTCCTACTTCTGACAGTCATAGCAGTAGCTTTAAACAGGCACACTGCTATCGAGAAGTCTGAGCCTATGCTGCACAAGAAATTATTGAATTTGTAGAACAAAAGAAAAAAATCTTCAGTCATTTATATATGCAAACATGTTTCCTGAGTTTTGCCCCCAAATCATATACAGATATAGATACACATATAAATATATAATTTAACATGTCATTGTTTATTAACTTAATAAATTTTTAGAGATGCTTCTGGTGTGACAAATAATCATTTATCAAAACAGGTCTTCTACAAATAATAGTTGGCTTTGGAAAAATCTAAAACAATAACTAACTGAGAAAGTTGAAGGGATCTGGAGAGACCAACAATCTAAGAATTGAAATTCAGGCAAAGTTTATAGCGGAACTGAAACTAAGGTGATGTATCGAATGAGCCACTTGAGGGGATTTGTTTGTTCATTATTGAATGCACCCCGTGACTAGCTACAATGACAGTAATGGTTCAAACTCTGGTTTAAAAATAAATCAGTGAAATAAAAGTCATCATTTTACCCAGCAGAATCAAAGAATGAAGCTCACAGCAACAGGGTCAGAAAGTGATGGTGCAACTCCAGAATGGAGAGAGGCAGAGAAGAGAAGCATTGGCTGAACCCAGACTCACTCTGGCACGTGGAAGATTGAAAGCAGCTAGGACATAAGGTCCAAATAGCTAAACTCCGCAGTAGATCATTGCTTTCTTCTGGTGTGATCATCTACAATTTGTGTCTCTGTGAATTAATTGTCTAGTAAGACAAAGATATTAACACCAGGACAACATTGATTTACTTGAATTACAATATCCACAACCAGCATTTATATTATACAGTATAACCCCCCAAATTATGGAACACACCAAAATTCAGGTAAATGTAACTCTCAAAGGCAAAGACAATATGTACATGCTCATCCTAAGAAGACTTAAATGCTAGCACAATAGGATTAGAGCTCTAAGACAGCTTTACTTTAAACCATTAACAATAAGTGAAGAAAAATGCACTTTTGATAGTGGAGAGAATAAAAAACTTAGAGGAGGAGAAAATTTTTAATAGAAACTTTTGAGGTAAAAATATAAGTACTCAGATTAAAAGTTCACAGAATGAATTTCATAATAGAATAGATATACAGAAAAAAGTTAATAATCTTGAAGACAAATTAGGGTAGAATATAATATATGCAGACTAGAGAAGGAAAATTCTGGAAAAAACATGGGTCAATGTAAGAGGCAAGTTAAGACACACTAAGGGTGAGAAAAAAGAATTTACTTAACCCAAAATGAGGATGACCACTCAGAAATCCATAATTCTAGTCTCTCAAGATGCAGGCTCCCAAAATGGTGTGTGAGAGGTCTGATTTAGTAGATGTAAAAATGAACAGGGAAAACAGAACAGAAAAACAGATGTTAAATTATATCGCTCAAGAAAAGTAGCACAAGAGGTTGGCTGTTTATGATTGCTTGTGTTGTATCTTCCAAGTAAGGACTGTGACAAGAAGGAGTAAGCTTTTCTCCAAGTTATATATTACTCTAGTAATACATCAATGGAAACTGAGTTGAGCCAGTTAAAGTGTAAGCTTAAAATTTTGGAATCTAGGATGATGTGAGCACTGTACTTCTGCCCCTGTTCAACAGACCTGATAAGAGTTTATAGATCCTCCCTCTCTGTCTCTCTTTTTTAATGTCTTCCAATGAAGAGAGCCTTCAGGAGTTAGTACCATGGCACCAGGTTTTCCATATTAATATTCATCACTGAGGAAGATAAGAGAAAAATGGAGTGACAAGAAACACTTGAACATATGCTCAAACAAAAAGATAACGCTGGCTTTCTGATTTGCTGAAATATATGCACTTACAGATTCAAAAAGCCCACCAACTCTCACCTTTTATTAATACTAAGAATCCGTAGCAAGGCATATCAACTAAAGGAGGAAAGAAGTGGATTTATCCCCACAGTATAATGTTTCAAAAATAATAAAGTTCCTCAACCTGAAGAGAAATTATACTAACAGAACATTGCAAATGTTCAGCAATGAAGAAAAAGCATAGAAAGTGATGACACGATGACTAAAGCAGCATGGACAACTAGGAAGTATTTTTAAAGCATGGATAATTATAAAGAACTACGATACTAGTTCTGGGGACATAGCTCAGTAGAGTAAGTGCTTGCCTGGCAAGCGCAAGGGCCCGAATTCTATCCCCAGTTCAAATAAATAAATAAATAAACAAACAAACAAACAAACAAACAAACTGAGATATTTTACTTGAAGAACAGGGATTTACTAAAAGGCTTGGAAGGTTATAATATTTTCAAATAAATTTTAAAAATAGCATAATAATTAAAGTTAATAATTTACAGTGTTAGAGCTAAAATAGAGTTTTATGAAATATTCGAAAGTATCAAACAAATAGGAAACAAGAGCAACACTGAAAACATATATGGCTCTTTTCACAACAGAACTGTCTTTTATTTGCACTTTTGTGAAGTTAGTGACGCATGACAGTAGGTTGCCTAGCAACTGATAGCTAACCTTAACCAGACAGCAGGATGTTCATCACAGAAGTGAGGTTAGCTTGTTTGCTTTAGGCACTGGGCCAAGTCCCACCTACACGTATCAAAAAAAAAAAAAAAAAAAAAAAAAAAAAAAAAAAAAAAAAAAAAAAAAAAAAAAAAAAAAAAAAAAAAAAAAAAAAAAAAGTGAATCATAGGAAACAGGGAGATCGATCTTTTTCAAATAGTAAGTGAAAGCAGGGAGGACAAGCAGCAAGAAGTAAGCTGTGTTATGTCTATGAACCAAATACCCACAATGGATATAATTATTATATACTGTACACCTGTATCAATAAAAATAACATTTTAAAAAGGCAAAAAAAAAAAAAACATAAAGCAATTCCAGAAAATACTACTAGACCAAATTTTCCAATTAAAATGAAAAGTTTATCAGAATGTACACAAAAGAAAGATTCAACTCTGCACAGAAAATGTAGCAAATATATAAAAGCACATGATACAAATAAGTCATAGAAGAATAAAGGACATATGTACACATGATATGTAGAACATACTTCAAGACACAATATTATCAGGAAGGAAGAAGTATATCTTATAGAAATGAAGAAGCCAATATATTTGAAAGATATAACAAATATAAATGTAAATGTACCTTAAATATGACAGGTGTATATATAAATAGTAATTGGAAAAAAAAACTTTTAAATGGAAAATTCATAGTCAGAATATAAAATTTTAACACTTTTTCTCAGTGATTGATATGAAAAATTTTATCTTAAAACCAGGGAAATATAGATGATTCAATCAACTGATAGATGTATTAGCAAAATTTGTTATATTCCTATAATAGAATTTATTTGATCATGAATAATGACCACAGTACTGAAGCTATAAAGTAGATGCTATAAAATGGACTGGTTTTAGTAGCAGTCTAAATGCAAGCAGCAGTCACAAAATAGCACCTACAAGTATTAAATAATTCAATTGACACGAGATACCTACAAAAGCATATTATATAGTTGTATAGCTTGTGTAGGATTAAAGGAAGTGTAAGCATGTAAGCATTGGGAATTCTGGCTAAATGTTACTCAGGTTATTTTTGAGAAGATTAAAATACTCCAAAATTGACAGTAGGATGATTTTACAAGTTTGAGAATATACTAAGAGGCACTGAATTATACATTATGAAATTACAGTGTTTCCAAATTTAAAACAAGTTCTGTCCTGAAAAAAAAAAATTTTGTAATTCTGATTCATTCATGAGTCTGAGTAAGTGAGTCTTACACATCTTTGACACAAATGTACAATGTAAAGAATTAAAAAAAAACACACATTTGTTTAAAGGTCTGGTTCAATTCTACTGCCTTTTCCCTAATCTTTTGTTTGCCAGACCCTTCTTTTTGGGATAAGGGAATGTTAAAGTCTTCTGTTAATACTGTAGTATTGGATATTAGATTTTTCACGTCCACTAAAATTTGTTTTATATATAGTTGGGTGCTCCCAAATTTGTTGCATACATATTGATGTCCGTTAGCTCTTCCTTTTGTATTTTCCCCTAACCCGCATGTAGTGGTCTGCTTTATTTCATTTGATCATTCTTGGTTTGAATTTCAGATTGTCTGCAAATAGGATTGCTACCCTGTTTTTACCTGTGGTCCTAGGGCATGTAGTATCATGTTCTATCCTTTGCCCTTCAGCCTGTGAATTTCTTTATGAACGAAATGTTTTTCTTGTATACAGAATATTGTTGGATTTTGTTTCTCTTTTTTTTTTAATGAGCAGAATATATTTAAGAAGAAAGCTCCTGTCCAAGAAAGGGACAGGAGGGGGGGTCCCTAGTGGGTGTCCCCCGGATGTTGGATTTTGTTTCTTAATCCACTCTGCCAGTCTATTTCTTTTAATTGGTGAATTGAATCCATTTACAGTGATGGTTGTAATTGATGTGTTTTGACTTATGTTTCACATGTTATTTTCCTGCTGTTGGTTACCTATTTTCTCCATTGTTTAACTGTTTGCCCTATTTGATGGACTCTTTCCATTCTCATTCTTGGAGTTGTTATCACTTTGATTGCTCCATAGAATATCTTTTAGTACTAAGTGACTACATTGACAACAGCAAGGTGTAATAATAAAAAAAAATGATGGTGGGCAAGAACAGAATAATGGTCTGTTGATCTTCTAAATTAATACTGCTCCACAAGATCATATTTCATTTGTTTGCAACAAAATGGAAATCAAAGTCTAATCACTTATTAATTTCAGTGGTAAGATTCACCGCTCAGTGCCTAACTCGAAAACTGAAGTACTCAGGCTTGAGATTTCTGCACTCCATTACTATCTATTATAGTGAAAGATCACAGAGTTGAAACAGGAATAGATAAGGGTTTTCCTTTTCTGGCAACTAAGTCTTTAATTGAATAATCATGAAAATGTTGGGTGGGAGGAGGGGTGTCTTGATGAAAGTAGGAAGAAAACATTGTAGTTTAGAGTTTCATGTCCTTTTACCTTTGGGGGGCTCTGATGAACAAGTTTAATCTGAACATAGAAACAGGAAGGACAGAAAAAGTGAGAAAGACAGAACAGACAGAAAGATGCAGAGAGCTCCTTGCTAAGGGAAGAGAAAGACCTGTATTGTAACTCCTAAACATGCACAACTTCTAAGCTACCATGAATTCTCAGGTTGGATGCTGCCATGGAGGTAAGCCATTGATGTGCCCATCTCAGGAAGAACTGAACACTTGGGTTTGCAGTATTGCCCACCGAGGAGTAGAAGTAAAGCCAAGGATCAACTAGGATTCAAGATCAGTTCTGAGGTGAAAAAGAACTGAGATACATTTAAAAGGTGAACCTCAATGAGTGAGGCAGTAAGTATGTGCATTATTCAGTAAAGAATCGTCTTGCCCACAGAAGAGTTTGGCCCTTATCCCTGGCTCCCGAGAACCTTAGACAATGCCAAGTAACACATGCCGCCAATGTGATTGGTGCAGTGGCAAATAGAAGGACTTGGACCCTACAACTTCAGTGTAAGGTGCAGGGAGGCTGAAGGCTGAGGTCAGCCACACATGCACCCTGGCATGTCTGCATAATTGACTGCTATGAAACCTCAGGCAGTAAAGCATGGGTATTGCTCCCTGGTTCATGTAATTCTATTCATGCTCTTCGCACCTCTCCATAAGCATACATATCGTGGGTTTCACTCTGCTGAGAAAGGCCCCTGGAAGGCCAAGACTGCAAAACTCTTGGACACTGCCTTATGTGCCCCTGACCTTTTAAAATTTTAATTTGCATTCTTCAACTGCAGTAGACCATCACCATAAGAGCTTTTCTGAATTCGAGTATGGAATTTGAAGGTACCATATAATATCATCCAAGTTGCAAAGTCTGTTTTGTCTTTACTTTGGTAGAACTAAGATTATAACATATTGATCAAATATTTCAATTCACAAGGAAAGAAAAAAATTTCCTGAACTCATATGCACATAATAACCTCATTCCAAAATATAGAAGGCAAGCTGAAAAAAATTCATATGCAAAAAATGACAGAAATACTATTATAATTAAATAATTTAGTAGCCTTTCAACAATTGACTTGTTAAGTTATGAAAAAATCAGCAACAATAAAAATAATCTGAACACTTTGATTAAAAAGGTATAGTTTCTTGGCTATTAAAGTAGAGGAAATATATGTTTTTAAACATGCAATTCTTTTATGTCAGAATAGATTTTCTGTAATTCCATTAAATTCAAAGAATTAATATTATGAAATCTATATTCTCTGACAAAATTTGTGAAACAAAGACAAAGAGATAACCTTAAAATACCAACATGGTGAAATAACTTAAAATTTCCTTCAAAATAATTTAGGAGAACACCAGCTAATAGATGGTGGTGGCATGGATTTGACTATAATTACTTCTATAGAAGTATTGTTCAAAATAATAAATTACTAGAAACAATAGCAACTGTAAATTTCTTTTGCTGTGTTTCCATTTTCCACAGCCACCGGCAGCTTTGGAAGTTTAGAAAGGATAAAGATGTCAACAGTGTGAGTAACAAGGTTCACAAACTTGAATCTTTTGTTGCTGTTATATTTATTGTCACTTATTGTTTGTAATGTAAACTAGTTGGAGTAAAAGACATCATAGAACATATGCAGTTCACATATTATAGTGAATTCTTCTAGGTCTTCCATTCTTGGATGAATATGAGGTGGAATAAACAGCAAACCAATCTGAAAGTTGGGAGAATAGGCAAAAAAAAAATAGCAAATGAATTTAATATAGTCTTAGTGCAGGTAAAAGCTTAAAAAAATCTCAAATTCAGACTCTCTTTGGAGAAGGATAAGCTCAAGACAATCATTTAAAATTTAGGAATAAAGACAGGATGAAGCTTTAGGGAGTAAAGACAAAATACCCCCACACTCATATCATCGTTGGCAGTAATGCTTGCAAGCATAGCTAAGTGTTATTGTCTTCTGCAAGATGACAGCAGTTCTAATACTACATTATGACATTATGATTGCTTTAATCTCAAGGTAGACATAGAACAGCTCTAGAAAACAAGCAAATGATATGTTCAGTGGACCTGAGTAGTTTTGTTGTTTTGCTTTTGGTATTTTGTCCCTCTTTGGGAAAATGTCTCTTCTACATTTTCAATCCATGTGGTTCTGGTAAAATAAATTAAAATTAATCCTGTGCTGCTCTAACTTGAGAGTCTGACTATGATTAAGTTATTTGTCATTCTGGTTGGTGTCCAGTGTTGTGCCTACTCATCCAAGGACAGACATGAAAGAGTTCAGGTCACTGGGGCCCTCAGGCCAGAGATATGGTCTTTCACTATTACCTTAGGAAAGCTGTAAGGGGCTACACCTTTATCCTCATATTGATATAGTTTGACTAAAAATTCAATCAACAAACAGATAAGTAGAGACAGGAGAATCATGAGTTTTCTGATATTACTTGAACTCTTAGATATGCCTCCACTCAGACTCTAAATGATGTGTCATTCAGGTCTGTTATCCTGAGAAATGTACTGTTTAAAAGTCAGAATTGTTTTTAGTCATCTTAATGGGACAAAATATAGCTAGAAAAGTAATGACAGTCAAAAATAGTGTGAACATGGTTTGGATTTACTAACCAGATTTTAGGAATTGGTGCTATTCCTCTAAAGAATAGGAAAAGTCCCCCTCAAATTTTGGATTAAACAAACATTTACTAAGAGAGAAGTAAATATGTGGATTTCATTCGTCAAAGTGGTTCTGCTGACTAAAAATTTCTAATGCATGAAATTATTGCTGGCCAGCATGGTGTCTGAAGATTTTAAGCTCTTCTTGCCCCAAAGCATTGGCCAAGACAACTGGGGAACAGATAAACACAAGTCTTATCTCATGTAAAGGAAAAAAAGAAAGGTGAGGAAAAGTGAAGGGAAAGAAGACAAGGAGAAGTGAAGAGAAAGAGGCAGACAGACATCCTGCAGGTGGGACAGAACACCGAAGAAGCAGGAGGACAGGAGGACAGCAATAATGCAGCGCCAGCGTTCTTGCCTTTTATATTCTTCCATGTGGCCTACCGGAGGGTGATCTGCCCATGAATCCTGGTAATAACTGACACCCATTCTGGATCGGGCGACACAGGCCCATCCTGCTCCACCATCCTGCCAGATCTCCTGTCTTCTAGCCAGTTACTTCTATTGTCCAAGGCAGAATTCTTGACTATTGTTATACATTAATTTCATATTTATCCATTAAGTAATTACTAAGCACCTATCCCAGCACCAGGGAATGTCTTTTGTTCTGTGATTGCAGATGGAACATACATGTATCACTACTAAGGACTCTTAAGGACAGGTGCATTTAAAACATTTGCAATAAGAATGTCCCATGCAAAGGTCAACGAATAAGTACATCCCTCATGTTCATTTTCTGAAGCAGTTCTAGTCTTTTTGTGGCTGCCTTGGTGTCCAGAATCTATTAAAAATGTTCATAGTAGCCGGGCGTGGTGGCGCACGCCTGTAATCCCAGCACTTGGGAGGCTGAGGCGGGAGGATCAGTGCGAGTTCGAGACCAGCCTGGGCTACCAAAGTGAGCTCAAGGCTCAAGGCCAGCCTGAACTGCACAGCAAGACCCTGTCTCAAAAAAAAAAAAAGCCAAAAAAAAAAAATGTTCATAGCAATTTCTTTAAAAAATAATATTATATTATGTGTCCTCACCCACCTTATTCACCACATCTGGCACTAAACATTTTCTAACTTTGCCCCAGTTAAAGTAAATAAGTAAATGTTTTTAATTCATTGAGGACATCAAGGAAACCACAAAAGGACTTTTAAACAAGAAATCATGTCTGCATCTTGTACTCTGAACAGCTATGATGAAGACATTATGCAATATATTCACTATTGTAAATAATAATCATAATAAATTTTTAAAATAAAATCTACAGCATAGAAAAAAATTCGCAAAACAAGACTTGCAGAGCTGCTATAGAAAGCAGCAAGAATGATGGGAGGAGTGTGTTCAAACTGAGGAAGAGTATTTTGAGAGGGTTTCCTGGCAGTGTATATATATATTTCTTTCTTTCTTTCTTTCTTTTTTTTTTTTTTTTTTTTTTTTTTTTTTTTTTTTTTTTTTTTTTTTTTTTTTTTTTTTTTTTTTTTTTTTTTTTTTTTTTTTTTGTGGTGCTGGAGATAGAACTCAGGACCCTGGGCTTGCCAGGAAGGCACTTATTCTACTGAGCTATCTGCCCAGCCCTGTCAGTATATCTTTTACTATATATTTTTATTAAACATTTGCTACATTAATCACATGTCCTATACGATTAAATGGGTCTCGGAGGAATGCTATTTCCTTCTTTCAATGTCAAGGTTCGTTTGTAAGAAAAAAGGGGCTGTTTTTGTTTTTGGTTTTTTGATTTTTGGTTTTTTTGTTTTCTTTTGTTTTGTTTTGTTTTCCTTTTCTTTTTTTGTGGGACTGGGGTTTGAACTCACGACCTTGCACTTGCCAAGCAGGTACTTGTGCCATGGAACTATCTCCCCAGCCCCGGGGCTGTTTTGAGGAGCTCTAGATGGAAGATTTTTGTTTACTCTCTAGGTGAACTGTTTCCTTTTAATTTGTTGTGAAATTTTAAAGTTCTTTCCCACCTCTCTTCTATAGTCTAGATTTTGCATAAATCCTAGGTCTTATCAGCAATACTACAGGTTATATTCTCTTGGATCTTGAAGCTATAAGTTTATATGGATTTTATCAATGGTTAATGATTAAGAAAATAAAGAAGAAAGGAGTAAAAATCTTGTCATTTGTGCTTTTTATGTAGCTGCCAGCCACTTGTCCCCAGCCTGCTAGTGTCTAACTTTCTGCTTAGCAGTGTAAAAAAGGAATAAAAGACACAGTTCTTGCATTGGGAGTTAAAAATGTGGGTGGAAACCCTGGAGTGTAGGTAGTCAGCCAAGAGAAGTGGGGAAGCATTGGGGTGGGGCCAATTCAGCACAGCAGGTCTCTTCCACAGGTAACTGAGGATGATTAAGCTGCTACACCTGCCCTCTCTGAGGGTGGCAAGGGGGCTATGGGCCCAAGGTGTACAATGACTTCAACTAATTGGGAAAGGACCCTACTTGCATTGACAAAGGAGGTCTTAGGACTTTCCCTGGGCCCTGGGCATCTTAAGGGTGACTTAATAATCATATGCTTAAAGCCTCCTACAAGGGAATAAGTATGTTAATTTGATAGGAAAATGCATATACATACTGCAAAATTTAAATTAGAGAAGGAGCAAATCATGAATACGCAACAGTATGGTCAGGAAATAACCAAAGCCAGCAAGTATACAAAAAAAGAGAAATTCAATGTTCACCCTTCTGTGGCAACCAGGCTTGCCTGTAGGCCTTGTCTGACATCACCATAAACTCCTTCTCTTTGAAACCACTTTCTTGCCTTTCTTGCCGGGAAACATAATCATGTTCTAGGTTTTTGAGAAACGTAAGTCTTGAATGGTCAGGAACATAAAGAGGAAATGGGCTGTGACAGAAAGAGCTGGGATCACCTGAAACTGGAGGAGTCCAGTAAGTGGGAAACATCAGAAGCTGGAAAACTGGGTGAAAGCCAAGTAACTCCTGCTCGACATGAACTGCCAGAGGTGTGAAAGTCACCTGCCCCACCCCGCCCCACCTGGCACTGGTTTCAGTGTTTCTCTCAGGGCTAATCTGGGTTACTGGCTAACCACCATGTAGCAAGTCTACTCTGTATTTTCTATACCTTTTCAGGCAGTCAGGATTGCAGGCTTTTCTGCAGTTTGCTATCCTAGCAGCTTTCATGGGACTTCCCTTATGGTCACTGGTTACATTGACACAGGTGTTAAGGCTCTGCTCACTTGGGCATCTGGAGAGGCTACTTGAATTAAATGATTAAGGAAGATTGATAGTGCTGGACACAAATGACTAGGGGGTTGTCATATTGCAATTAATAAAACCAGAGTAAAGTATTGTCACCTTTCTGCAGGCGTTTGAGTCTCAGCCAGATCAAAGTGTGGTAGCAAACTCCCTTCCAATGGTGAATTCTGAAAAGCAAGCTTCACTTGCACTTTTGGATGAGTCACTTGTTTCCACACCATTACCAAGCTTCCCATTCTATCTACTATGGGCTAGCATGGTAAAGAGTAGAACTGGCTTCCTTTCTTGATTCCCCAAGCTACTTGCACTATCAGCGACACAGTGATTGCCATAAATACAAATTGGATGACATCAACCTCATTTAATGCTATTCTTCTGATTCTTTCGTTTTTTTATTGTCTGCAGAAGAAGTCCTAAATCTCTAGCTAGATTAATTTGGCCTCCTCTCATCTATCCAAACTCTTCTTGTGACCTCAGCCTTATTTTCTGCATGGTAACAAAAATCTTGGTGTTCTGAAAATGTGTCATACGTTGTCTCATATCAATATCTTTTTATTTACAAAATTCTCTGCCTAGTGTGGTATTAATATCCTTCATGCGGTGAATTTTTGTGTCTTCTTAATATTCATGCTAAGCATTAACTTATTGTGAAGATTTCTCTAAACTTGCCAAGAAAATTGATATTTATATGTGTATGTGGTTTGCTTAAACATCCTCTTATTCATTTTTTTTCTTTAGCACTGGCTCAGTATCTATCATTTTATAGATATTCAATAAATATAATTATAAATGAATAATTAAAAATGAACTTTTACATAAATGATATCCTAATATTCTCTAATATATAACTGAAAAAGAGCTTAATTATTTTTATCTGGTGGGCATTTTAATAAGCATTATAACAGTTGCTGAATAGGCCAGCCACATAGCCATTGCTTTATATTCACATCTACTTTTCCATGCAGGGTTGTATGCTTGAAATTCAAAGAGACCAAGCATCTCGTCTAAAGGATATAGTAAGTAGCAAAACTATATATATGTGAAAGTAAGTCACTCTGAAACTTAGCTCTGATAAATGACAAGAAAAAAGAAATTTACACATATACTAAAATCATAAGAATCATAAATATAAACTATTATAACCTAAACATACAGAGTAAATTCAATAATCAAGAATTGGACTGACTTAAAATTCAGCTCTGTCCATTGCAATACAGAGAGCTATATAGTTAGATGATAGAAGGATAGATAAATAGAGGGATAAGGGTGTAGCTTAGCATTATGAATACTAGCTTAGCATGTACAAGGTCATGAATTTGATCCTCAGTCTTGCAATATACATATTTGCTCAGTCTAGTTTCTGAGCTAACATTTGGTCTTTGATCCTAGTTCCTGACACTGTGGTTCCTAAGCGCTTTTTAATTTCCTTAGTGATAGGAATGTTTGACACAACGCTCCTCAATTCTTTTCAGTTTCCTAGATAACAGAAGCATCTTTTGCTCCAATGAAGTATCCCTTGGTGAGTGCCTGGACTGTCTGAAGGAACCAAATATGTGATTAGAAGTATAGAGCTTTCAGACCTACATCCCCATCAGAAGCTTTAGGGAAGAAGAGAAAGGTTGATTGCCAAAGCCTATGATGTAACAAACAATGTTTATTTTATGAAATATCTTGGAAGATCCAAAAGACATTTTTAAGAGCTTCTTGGTTACTGGACGTGTGGAGGGCCCTGCAGGGTGGTACACATGGAAAGGGCATGAAAGCTCCCTGCCCCTTCCCACATACCCTACATTGCTTTTACATCTACTGTATTTGACTGTTCATTTATATGCTTTATAATGTCCTCTAAAGGCATGTGGTAAAAGTGTTTTTCTTAGCTTTTTAAGCCACCCTATTAAGTAGATAAAACATGAAGAGCCAGTAACAAGACCCCCAGTGTGTAGCAAATTAAAAGTATAAATGACAACTTCGTTCTGGGAGTTGGTGCTGAAGTTGAGGAAATCTTAATAGACTGAGCCTTTAAAGAGTGGGATCTGACTTTAACCCCAGCATATATTATCAGAAGTGGATTTATGACATCCAGTGTATCTGCTCAAGAATTTCCTGATGTGGAGAAATCTCATACATATCTAATCACAGAAACGCTACAGGCTGAGTATCAGAGTAGAGAAACAGTTTTTTTTCTTTTATAAGAACATACAATCAAAATTTTTAATTCATGAACTCCATGTTCATACTTTTGTCTACTCTTGAAAAAATTTTTGTAGCCCAATAAGCAATACTCAGCATCATCATGGTAATTCATAGATGTACACAAAGTGACAAAACTTTGAATTGCCTAATGTAATTTATTTCCAACTAAAGTTGGATAACACAATGTTCTTTTCTTGTTTCACTTCTCGTATTGCCAATAAATATCTTTTCCACAGTCTACTTAGTGCCAATGTTTTCCTATTTGTATACATTAAGTGAAGTGTTTTATTCAGAATCACACCCAAAATAACGTTACCTACTAATTAGTTGATTTTCTTTTTTAAAGGTAGCTTTGGGTTCACCTCCATTTCTAGGCCTTGATTAGGCATATGTTCCAGGTGTGACTATCATAGCCATTAGTGTCTTCAAAAGCTCTTTATCTCTCCCCCTTCCTAAAATATGTTAGGCTTATGTTTTCTGGGTCCTGGTAGTTGATTTAATCGATGGGAAAGAATAATTCCAGAAATATTCTTTAACTGTTTACGGAAATTTTCTAGAGCTTTCTTTCCTTCTGTCACAGTGACTTATAATGTTTAAGATGGCTCTTATTTTGAGAGACTCTATCCTGGAGTCATGATGTTATGATTTAGATCTGAAATATTATCCCAAATTGCATGCTTTTAATAGTGTGCTTTGTCCTAAATTAGCTAAGAATTGGCTTCCTTGGAAGATGATGAGATGTTAAAGTTATTTGTTTTGTTCCCTGCCCCCCCGGAACCAGGGATTGAACTCAGGCCCTTGCCAGGCAAGTGCTCATTCTACTGAATTATCTCCCTGTAGTAAGGGTTCTAACTTCACGATGGATTACTTATGTATATATAGCATAACTGGCTGCTGGGATTTTGTGAAAATTTTGGAAGGGTGGACCACATGGAGGACATAGGTCACTGCAGAAAGAGATACCCTTGAAGGGTGAACTTTATCCCCAGCCTCTTTGTCCTTCTTGCTGACCACTGAGATGAGCAGCTGTGCTCTAGTGCACATTTCTTCCCATGATGCTCCATCTTGCCATGGACTCCAAATAATCCTGGACTGAAACATCTAGAGCAATGACCAAAATGAATCTTTCCCTGCTAAATTTATTTTCACAGGCATTTTGTCACAAGGATAGAAAACTGACTAATACACAGGATGGCATAGATTAGAGCCACCAGTTAACCTACAATGCCCATGCAGCATGATGCGAATTACTTGGTTCTTTTAAAACATGGTGGCTTGTTGATATATGATACTTTAGTCTCCCCCAATTGATAGAGTACACTGTGTTAACCTTTCAATGAGGACAATTATTCTATGGAGAATTCAAAGTAAAAATAAAAATGAAACACTCATGGTTAATTCAGAGAACTTTGGTGAGACTAATTTATACCTTTTTGTGAGTTTCTCTAGAAGTTTACATTATCTTCATATTTTATGATATGTTTGAATCACTTAGAAGTTTTGTTAAAGATTTAGATTTTTGTCTGCAAATCTGAAATGGACTATGTTAGTATCGTATCCCTCCAACATTACAGTATAAATGCAAGTGGTCAACCTTGGAACCCTGCTTAAGAAGCATAAGTTTGGTTATTCTTGGTAATTATAAAGTAGTTATAATAAGGTCCTTTTATAAAGTTACTCCAGTTATAAATGCCTTGTAGCTCACAGTACACATCCCTTTATGATCATACGAATATATTTTTAATCTTTCACTACAAAGATAAAATGGACTGATGTGTTTTCTGTCATTCAATATTGGCAGCCTGTGCCATTTATATGTGGCATAAAGATGGCTCCAATGATACCTGATGTGGAATGTAGCAAACGCAATTACAGTCCCTTCAGCAACTTAGCAGGACTGTTAAAGGAGAGGTAAATAAGAATCCCTTAACCAATTGAGTGACAGCTGAGTGAGTTTCAGATAATCAATTGCATAATATGAACGAGATCCAGGAAGCAAAGGCCAACAATGAGGGAAAAGACAAAAACAACAGAAAAAGAGACAGAAGGGGGGGCATCCTGCATGAAAACACAACCAGTTATGTTTGTGTTTGTCCTAAAATCATATCTTTGTCTTCCCCAAATAGATGCCTTATAATTCAGAGCCTACTGGGAAAATTCAAGTACCAAAAGTCCCTTAAAGTAAACAACATATCCCATAGAAAGACATCCTCTATTTTAACTATTCCAAGTAGGACCCCAAAACTATATTTCAGGAGACTTTTCTTTTTCTTGTATTTTCATATTTTTACCCTTCATTTTATGTTTTACTGTATCTTAAACATCCTTATTCTTTAGAATTCATTAAGAGAAAATAATAGCATCACATGTTGCTTAGCAAATGCATTCTATGAGAAGGCTTTTTCTTTGTTCGAGTTCATCTGTGCTTAGAGGTCCTGGTGACATTAGTTATTGTCTTTTCTGTGCATGACAGTGGTTCAGTAAGGAAGAACCTGGAGTCTGAAAAAAAGATAGGGATAGATTATTTTTAGAACATGTAATACTTGGAAAAATCCTCACAAGATTAGAGGCAATGAATGCTTTTTTGATAGCACCCAGATAAGATGAGTCACCAGAGAACCCTTTTTGTCTCTAAAGACTACTCAAAAGTCTATTTCTGTTATGTTGTGCACTTTATGGAAATGAAAAAAAAATTACACTAGGAAATGCTTGTTGATGTGTTTCTGTTTCTGCACATTTGGATCACAGACTCACTGAAGGCAGGGGCAGGTCTTGCTCACTAGTGGGTCTAAATCAACTATTTTAAAGCAAATAATTTTAACGAGAAAAATAATCATTGAAAAACAATCACTTGCACCTTATGGGAAATAACCTATGGAATAATAATCTTTCCATAATAACCTATGGAAAGATATAAATTCAGGCTTTAATTAAGGACTGGAAGTGAGATACTGCTGCCCCTCAAGAAGGAATAGAATTGAATGTCAAGAGTCAATACAAAGGTCAGGCGAGGAGCTCAGCAGACTGCTTGCTTTGCATGCACCGGCCCCAGAATTAAACTCCAGTCCCTCCTCCACACACATATGTAAGAATTGAGAGCACATGTTTCATATTTCTGTGACCCTGGAACCCTCTCATTTTCTACTTTCTGAGGAACAGATCCATCATCTTCTTATTCTTTTTTTATTTTAAAGAGAATCAAAAATTTCAAAGTATTAAAATGATGCAGAATTCCAAAAAATAAGATAGGAAATCAACAGTGTTTGTTATATTTTATATTGTTATCTTCAAAATGTTTGTGCATATAGCCAGATATAAACATGTGAAATTGTTCAAAAAAATAAAAATAAAAGGTATTAACTATTTCTTTTAATAAAAAACATATGTATCCCTTCTTTCTTTTCTCCTGCTCCACATCTATTATGGTTTATATCTAGTTTTCCCCCCAAAGCCTCATGCAATCATGGGGCAGGAACTTTTAGAGTTTGAGCCTTGACTCATGATCCACTGGGATTATGTGTTTTAGTACTGATGGAATTATGGATCTGAGTACTTCTGGGATTATGGGTGTGGCCTAAGGCAGATAGGCTGAGGCAGAGAGCCTGAATGTAATATAAAGAGAGACAGACTTACACTGTTGCTCCCTGCTCCCCTGGTTGTTCCATTGCCTCTGTCACCATTGTTGCTGTTCTGCCACCATGAACTGCTGCTCTCTGCCATGTGCCTGTCTGCCTTGGAGCCAGCCAAGTACAGACTGAAACTTCCAGTAACTGTGAACTAAATAAACCTTTCCTTCCCTCATTTTGAGTGTCAAGTATTTGTCCCAGCAGTGAGAGAAGATTAACTATGACAACATCCAGATTGTTCCTTCCTTTTGAGCACTTTATTTCCCTATCATTATATTCATTATACTTTTAGAAAATCTTAAGAATAAATCTAACAAAAGAAGTAAAAATTCTATGCAATGATAATTAAGGTATTCTGAAAAAGCAGATCAAAGAGGATTTCACAAAATGGAAAGATAAGGGCCGGCCAAATAGCTCATCACATTAAGGTGCCTGCAAGCAGGCACAGGAGCCGGGGTTTCAATCCCCAGGCCTGCCATGCCCACCCCACCCATGCTGAGATGGCAATTGAGATTAGGGACAGTGGCCATATCTGTAATCCAAGCTCTTGGAACACAGTAAACAGGCAGCTCATGATGAGTCTCATTTAATAGTGAGACCCTGAACACTCTGTAGACCCTTCCCTAAAAATACAAAAATAATAATAAAAAAAGAAAGAAAACAAAAAAAGAAAAGAAAAGAAAATGGAAAGATATTACTTACTGATGGGCTGGAAGAGTCAACATGTGAAAATGGCCATAATCTCAAAGCTGTTATATAGATTCAGTGCAATCCCAATTAAAATGTCATTTATATATCTCACAGAACTAGAGACAATATTCCTAAAATTCATTGGGAAACAGAAGATACCTAGAACATCAGAAGCAATCCTGAGGAAGAAAGCCAAAGCAGGAGGTATCATAATCCCTGATTTGAAATTATACTACAGAACTACTGTGATAAAATCAGCATAATACTAGAAAAAAAAAAAAACCACTGGGGATCAATAGAACAGATTAGAAGATGCAGACACAACTGCAAACACACTCAGCCACCTTATCTTTGACAGCAGAACCAAACTTTCTTCTCACTATTGATCATATTTTATTGGTTATTCGTGTCATACACATCTATCTTACCTTAATTCAAGAATACATACGAAATATGATATTAAATGTTTACCATTGACTTGAAATAACTGATAGAATGAGGATGATTTGTCCAACTCCTTTCTGTTTGTTCAGAGCCCAATCAAATCTGTACTTCACTGTTCCCCTTTGATTAATTATAATGGAATCATAGATTTGGAGAATGAGTGAAGTTAGGCAGAGTTGTAGATCCAACTCAGGGATGTGCTATAGAACATTCCCTCTGACAAGCGGGAGCCAGTGGTACCATTTTCCCAGCTCTGCTTCACTGAAGGCTAATAGTTACCTCAAATCAGCCATATGGAGAAGTGTTTTATCCCAGAAATCAGCTGATGCTATGAAGAGAGCTGCTTCTCATCTCCTCCTTGGAGAATGAATGATTAAAAGCTTGCCAACATACCACTGCCCCCAGCCTAGATTTATGACTGCTTTAAGCCAATAATAGTAATCCCAAGTCTCATTTGTCAAGAGTTAGATAAGTGGTGGGCCTGTGACCTATGTACCACCGGGACAAAGGGATTTCTTGAATTACAAAGTCTGACTTCATGGGCCTGGGTTTGTAGTTGTAGAACACTTGCCTAGTGTGTGAAATGCACTGGTTTTAATCCCCAGTACCAACACAAGACACAAATATATTTTCTTGATAACAATGTTTATTAATTTCATCCAATATAGAAATTCTCTACCTTAGAATACCAATGATGCTATTATACTTAAGGCATCTTTAATTAAATAATCTATGACTTGCAGCCAGAAAGTTCTGATTCAAATGATAGATACATGGAGAGATGGATGGATGGACAGAATAACTTACCAAAGTACATACCATGGAAAAAATATTTAAGACCATTACATGTGTGCTCAGTTATGTGATACACATTAACCTGGATTTTTATATCACCCTTTAGCGTTATAATATAAACATGTGTATTTTAAAAATCATAGATGGACAGAAAATTTCTATTTGATTAAAAGTTACATATGTTAGCCTTTTACATAGCTATGTACATCTTGGAATCTCCTCAGAGAAAGACACATTGTAATACCTCATTCAACAACCACTTGACAAATATCCTAACTTTTAAATAAAAAGATGAGACTTACAAAATCATTGAATTTGTGTAGTATCAATTTAAATAGTATGAATGATTTGTACATGTGTGTACTTTCACACTTACTGAGGACAAGAGGGTTCTTTTTTTTTTTTTTGTCTTTTTGAGACAGGGTCTCGCTATGAAGTTGAGGCTGGCCTTGAGCTCACTTTAGCCCAGGCTGGTCTCAAACTCGCACCAATCCTCCTGCCTCAGCCTCCGGAGTGCTGGGATTACAGGCGTGAGCCACCACACCCGGCAAGAGGGTTCTTTATCTGATATTCATTATATAATATGATGTTATTCTAATGAAAAAGATTGAAATATGAAGAACACAAGTTTTTTCTAGAAATTCCAAGAGTTTCCAAATTATCCCATGAGAAGAGGAAAGATATACCACCGCGTACTTAATTGTGGATTTTGCAGCAGTGTGAATTCTGCAGTTGTAACAGAAGCCTGGAGAATATTAATACTGGTAATTTATAAAGGGCAGAGGTTTATTTTGGCTTCTGGATATGGAAACCCAGGAATATGGCTGCAGCTTCTGTTGACCTTCTGGCAAGCAACCTCAAGAGAGAAGGGACATAGCACACATGGTAGAAGGCCATGTATATGATGTAAAGAGAGGTAAGTGCCAGGGTCTTTGTAACAACTCGGTTTTGTAATAACTAGTGCAGTCCCATTGTCACAAGGGAACCATTAATTCCTCATAACACCTAATCTCCTCTCAATATCTTGCATTGACAACCCAGCCTCAGCATAGTTTTCAACAGACAGACAGACAATCACGCTCAAACTACCAGATGCTAGTTAAAGAATATCTAATGGAAGAAAGTGTGTCAAAGCCTGACCAACCTATTCTTGTGGAGCAGGGAGAAAAGGTGAAAGGCTCTTTTAGCAACATTTACTTTTTTCAGGCCCCAATTACACTTCTCAGGACTACTTATATGCATAACAATAGCAAAAATGTTATTCTGGATGTTACTTCCTTCAGTTTCTATTAAAATCGTAATAATGCCTGCTTCCATTATACATTTCCTTGTGTATTTCAATCAAAATGTCACTTAGTCATTGTTCCTAGAGTGCACTTAATATTTTCATTAAAACCAATAAAATCAAGAAATGACAAGGGTGCAGGTGGGTGCAGGCAATTAAACTCCTCCTCTAGGTATTGTTAAATAGCAGTTGGGGAAAGAAAGAAGCCCCATTGAACACCTGTCCCTTCTTCTTTGAATGGCAGCTCGCAGAAATCCACTTAGCTGGCTATTGTCTGCTTATTTTCCTGACAGATAATGTGAAAAAGCAGGCAGTTATGGAGCCAGTAATTCAGAATTAATTTTCCCTTCACGAGAGTGCTGTGGACAGAGTGCAGTAATGGCCCTGATCAGGATTCAGAGGGATAAACAAGACAATCTGAGATGATGGGCAGGAGATAAAAGCTCTTCAAGGGGCTGCTCCTCTCGCCAGTCTGACCTGTGGTTTTTGCTGGCACCTTTTATTATTATTATTATTTTAGTGTGGCCCAAATGAAAGTCTGAAGAGTTAATCATGAAAGCATTTGCCGAGTGTGTGTGTGTGTGTGTGTTTGTGTTGAAAGGGAAGACAAATGAAAGAAGACACTGAATGTTGCTCTCCATTTTCCTCACCATATTAAGAACTGTTAGTGGCTGCAAAAGACAGCTGTTAAGCCACACATTGAGATTGTTTATGAAGCTTCCTCCTGTGAGCCTCTCTCTCAATTGAGAAAATTACCACATTTCCTTTAATGAACGGAGACCTTTTGCTAACCCACCATTATTGCATATTTCATTTTGATAGGAAATACCCACCCTAACACCCACAACAAAAACTTGTTCCTATAAGACCAAATTAAAATTCTCACTTGTTCTTATTCTTTCTGTCTCTCTCCCAGACCCTCCTTCCCTCCCCCTCGTTCTTCCTTTCTTTTCTCTTCCTCCTTTTCCAAGTTCCTGTTCCTAAGTGCTAGCCACCCCAGCCATTTCCCAAAGCAGCTGAATCAAGACTCTCCAGGGATAAGTTAAAGAGGAGAATTAGATACAACTATTCTCTGGCCAGGTTTCAAGACCCCATTGGCAGACAAATGGCAGACAGATCTTGTGAATTATCTCTCAGTCACTGATGCAACCACTCAGAATAAATTAGAATTGAAGATTGATTTCCACACAACTGCTTTATTACTCTGGTAAAATTTATTGACCTGTTATAGAAAGAAAAATAATATGATCAAAAGAGGACAAGCTCTGCTTAAAATAACAAGCATAAAACCTTCCATAATCCTCTCATTTCTAATATTTGATATTCGGCAGTGAATGTGTTCTTAGGGAGGTTCTTCTCTGTATTTTTTATGTGATGTGCAAGAGAACTTACAGAACCTAAGCATCCTAAAGCCCATCAGTCAGCTTATGAAACACTCTGATCAGTATGTGGCATTAATTCCCAGACCACAAATCAGCACAAATATTTTCACAAGGTGCTTTTAACTTGGTAATACTCTTCTCCATGCAAACACTAAATTAGCATAAGCTCACCAAATTGTCTACCCAGAATTCTTGAGTGACACTGTCTTTCCGTACTACTCACATCTTTTTGTCTCATGAATGTCTAAACACTGCTTTTCATGCTATTTATTTTTATAAGCATCTTTTATTACTCCTTTGTGTAGCCACCACTTAGTAGATTACCATTTGTATGGGCCTGTATTGATGCTCTACTACTTTTTTTTTTTTTTTTTTTTTTTTTGCGAGTCTGCACCTTTTATTTGTGTGCTACAGCAAGGAGAAGAGATATAAGTCAAACATTACCTCAGATAGAAAGGTTAGATTTCCCACCAAAGAAGGTAAAGAAAAATTTGTTTTCTGGAGCTTTATACAATTTGGAATTGTGAGTGAGCAAGTGAAGACCTGTGCTATCTCATTTTACTTACCAACTGCCTTTCCTCAGAGAAATTTACGTTCGTGATATATTTGTGAAGTACAAAGGAGTTAGTCTAGAGTAGTATGTCAACATCTCTGAGGTTTTTTTTTTTTTACTTTTTTTGTTACTTTTAATAAGAGATAACAATATGAGAGTTTCAAAACAAGCTAGTAGCACACTCACAATAATTGGCACAATGTATATTGTTGGCCTCATAAAAGTGTAGGGTATAGGGTGTAAACATGAAAAATTTTCTAATTGATATTGGTTGAAAAAAAAGAAAAAAGAAGAAGAAGGAGAAGGAGAAGAAGAAGAAGAAGAAGAAGAAGAAGAAGAAGAAGAAGAAGAAGAAGAAGAAGAAGAAGAAGAAGAGGAAGAGGAGGAAGAGGAGGACCAGGAGGAGGAGGAGGAGGAGAAGGAGAAGGAGAAGAAGAAGAAGAAGAAGAAGAAGAAGAAGAAGAAGAAGAAGAAGAAGAAGAAGAAGAAGAAGAAGAAGAAGAAGAAGAAGAAGAAGAAGAAGAAGTTTTCTTCTCATTGAACTAGGTCTAGGAGGAAGTAGTTGAATATATAGTCCAGTGTTCCATAATTGCAGTGGGTTACCAGTGAAATTGGCATTGTTGAAGGCTATTGATTTAAGCCTCTTACAGCTCACCATACTAATCTAGCTCTGCGTTGTATGCCTCATAATTAAGCTTTTTGCTGGGTGATCAAGGGCAAGTTAAAGCAAGACCTGCCTAACAAAACTTTCATAATTTGTATTTTGCAAGGTCAAATCTCAGAATTAACTTGGGAACCATATACAGTGCTTTGTAGAACTGTTGTCAGTGTCAGCCATTGGGATGAGTCATGGCCATTGCTTGACCCATTTGCACTCTGTGAAAGCCTTCTATATGCATCAAATCCCCCAATTCCTTTTGTGCAAAGTCAAATTCTATTTCTTGTGCAGAGCAGAGGAAAGTCAATGCATTCCTCAACAATACATAACACAAACTCCTCTTCTCTACTCTGATTCTTGTGGGGCAGAATCCATGGGGCTGGATAATAGATGTTAGATATAGATCTTAACTACTCAAGAATTTGTAGTCATTGATGGAAATTTTGTTATCTGCCACCTCATTATGCATTGATCTCATTCTCCCATATCAAAAGGGACTTAGATTGGTGTTTAGAAATATATAGCCTTATGTCAGTGTGTAGGTGTCCCATCTCATTTAGAAATTTCTGTGTCCTTAAAAATTTATATAGGTAAGCATTATTTTAAAAATACCTCACAGTTGGCATGGCTTTGCACATTGACTAATGTGGTAAAGTGAATCACCATAATCTTAGTGAAATTTATGGTTACAAGTAATAATTGAAATATCGATGAAAGTTTACTTTTAAAAAAACCTATTACCTAAAAGACATATTACCGTTTTTCCCCCTCAAAACACTCCACTTTCCACACACTTTTTCCATAGTTCTTTCTGCTGGAAGTAGTCTGAGAGTCCTCTTTCATGAGTATCTTTGTGAGTTGAGAATAGAAATGTTGTGAATTCTGTTACCTAGTGTCATCCAACAGGAAAGGTTTTTTTAAAAACATTATGGAGTATCTTCATTCACCTTGGTCATTCACTGGCACATGATACTATTGGCTCTTCCCCAACTCATAATAAGCACGAAAAGCAAATGTTTTGAGTCAATTAAGAATATCAAGGCAGCCATAACAGTGCAACTAAAGAAATGAAAGGGAGCTTCCAGAATTGCTGGAGAAAGTGGCAGGCATGATCACATAACTGTGTTTGAAGAAAGAGGGAGTCATTCAAGGGGGTTAAAACAATGTCTTTTCCTATGACTTTATTTTATTTAGAGGTACACTATAATTTTGATCATGCCTCAGATTTCTAGCAATTGATGATAAAATGGTAGACAAGTATAATGAATAATCTAGTAAAAATTAGATACTTCTTACAGTTAAATATAAAGGGTTTTCAACACTGAAAAGAATGAGAAGAAAGATCCATAAGACTGTTGTCCTCCAGCCTGAACAATATTCAAAGCATTATTATCATAAACAATTGAGTTCATGAACAGTTGTGCATGTCCTCAAACTGTGAGGATATAAATACACTATGGCAGTGTTACACAGTTGGTGAAACACAGTGCAGGACTGTCATCCAAAGGCAGAAATTATATTCCTAAGCCCAGTGGACAACTGTCACTTTCAATGACTTAGTAAGTCTCAGTATTCTGACTTACAAAAATGTGATAGATATTAGTTGAAAATAAGAGACTGGGCCAAATACCATAGTCTTGACAGGTTACAATTTTGTGTTTCCTTGAATTTCCAAATATCTATGTCAAAACTGTGTAATTGCTTATATCACATTGTATGGAACGTTATTAGAATATCAACGATGGACAGAAAATATCAATTCCAAGCTAAGTCAAAGATATTTGATACTCAGAAAGCCAGTGATGATAAGCTCAATTACCTATGTTATAGAGTAATAGTATCACAAAGCTTTTCTGCTGGACGGTTGAGAACGTAAGTTAACAGACCAAAAATTGGAGAAAAAGAAGGGCTATGAGGATAGTGAATATTTTGGCCCTAGCCCTTCAAGGT
This sequence comes from Myocastor coypus, assembly GCA_004027025.1. Taxonomy (NCBI): domain Eukaryota; kingdom Metazoa; phylum Chordata; class Mammalia; order Rodentia; family Myocastoridae; genus Myocastor; species Myocastor coypus. The sequence continues at coordinate 33,997 of PVJA010014140.1, forward strand.
CAGTAAGGACTCAGGATATAAGAGAACCTGTGCTGTAATATCCTATAACTCAGAGGTATCCCAAATTTTCTGGTTAAGGAGATTATGGGACCTCAGAGGAAAGGGATAAATGAATTATAGAGCGTCTAAGGAGAGTCACCCAGAGAAAAACATTCTCTCAGGCTTTCACAGAAAGCAAACTGGCCAAGCAATGGCTGTGACTCGTCCCGAGGGCTGACACTAACAACAGTTCTACAAAGTACTGTCTATGGTCCCAAACTTAATCCTCAGGGGATTTGACCTTGGAAGATACAAAAAATTAATGTTTTGTTATACAGGTCTTACTTTGACTTGCCCTTGATCACCCAGAAAAAAAAAAAAAAAAGCTTAATTACAATGCATGAAATGCAGAGCTAGGTGAGATGAGCTTTAGGAGGCTTAGATCAATAGCCTCCAACATTGCAAGCTTCACTGGTGGCCCACTGCAATTGCAGAACATTTGACTGTGTATGCATCTGCTTCCTCCTAGTCCAAAGAGAAGAATTTTCTTTTCTTTTCTTTTCTTTTTTCTTCTTAGCAACATCAATAGGAAGGTGGGTCATGCCCACACACTGTGCTCTGTAGAACTATTGTGAGGACAATATGCAATGTGTCAACTTTTAAAAAGAGAAAAAAAAAAAGGAATGTTTATTGAAAGTGTTAATCTTTAATTGTTTGATCAATCTTATATACCTATATCTATTAATCTAAACTGATCTGATGATGAAAATATGTAATATAACCATTGTTAAATTTAAATAATAAAAGTATTAAATCATAAAAAAATGTGATAGACATGGAATGAAAAAAAGTCTCTAAATACTCATGGATATTTGTGATATTACTTTCATAATGTGGTTACTCAATTTGCTAATTTCCTCCCCATTTTAAGAACTTTGAAGGTATGTGTAAATGAAATATTTCACACCCAGAATGGAAAACATATATAGTATATGGCATATCTTAAAAGGCAGTATCTATTTCTTCTTGTATTTGTAGATCAGTCAGAACTGTAGGTAAAAGAAAACCAGTAAATTCAAGCAGAGAAATTTTTAAATCAAATTTATAGCCACGTGATTTTGTTTTGGTTGTTTTTTGTCTTACTTCATTTTGTTTTGCTTTTATGTATTTGGTACAGAATCTTGCTATGCAGCTCAAACTCGTAGTGATTCTCCTTTATTCGGCACCCCCAACGCTGAGATTACAGGCATGGGCCATCATGCCCAAATTCAATGGCAAGCTCAGCATGCCCAGTAGCAGGGCCAGCATGGCCTGTGGTGCCAGGGATCAAAGCCCAGTCCTTGCACTTGCCTAAGCAGGAGCTTAGTCTGCTGAGCTACGTCACATGCTTCACATGAGGTTGTTTCAATATAATATTTTTTGGTATTGGTTGTTTTCATCAATTCATTTTTCAAATGCATCATGCACAAGTATTTGTCATAGATTTTGACAATTTCTAATGTCCAAAATTCCATTTTGAAACTTTATGTTAGTGCACAGCAAGCAGTAACACTTTCAGTTGGTTAAGCATATGTTAGGGAAAATTGTTGAAACAAAAATGATGCGCTCTGTGTTGTATTGGATAATTACATACTTTCACAACTTTTTTCATAAAAATAATGGTAATGAAGAACATGAACTCTTTAAATAAATTCTTCTGTGCTTCAAACTACACTTTGTTGAAGAAGAAACATAGATTGTAAAATCAGAAATAAAATACATCTTCATATGGTGATTAATCTCACCCTTAATTTTACATTTGTTTTTAATTCTTGTCAGAAGGTTCAGTTTCCACGGACAAGCTCAAAACCTTACTTTATGTTAAAATCTCTTCGGCTTTTCATAATAAAAATTAGTATCTGTGAATATTATAATTATAATTATAATCATTATAATAACTTTGCTTTCAATTATGAGGCTATACATCTGTTTGAAAGTAAAGGTATCTCAAAACAAAATATCCTGTGTTAATTCTACTTAATGAAGATAGGAAATAGTAAGAAAACAGCAGAATCCTTGTCAAAATACATTACTTTAAGTGTAGCTGGAGATAAAATGTCATATTTGTTTGTTGAAGCTTGTATGATTATTGATGGATCTGAGGGTTTCTGCCATAGTCCATTGGGGTATGACTTCACCATGCCACAGACTGGTCATGCATAAATAACAAAAATGTATTTCTCACACTTCTGGAGGCTGGAAAGGCTTCAGTGCAGGCAAATTCTGTCTTGGCAAGGGCCTGCTTTGTCACAAACTGTGCCCACTTGTTATGTCCTCATATGATAGAAAGGACTCTCTGGGACATTTTAATGCAAACAACGATCACATTTGCAAGGCTCTGCCCTCCCACCTGAATCACATCCTCAAGGGCCACTTTCTAACACCACAGTTCAAGGGTAAAGATGGCAACATAAGAAATTTTATATGCTACAAATAATTAATCAATAGAATTCCCCCTCTTCCTTGTACTTCATGTCCTTCTCACAGCAAAATATGCATTCATTCCATCATGCTAGCCTCTATACTCTTAGTTCATTTTAGAATAAACTTAGAAGTCTCATTCAAATATCATGTAAATCAAATACAGGTGAAATTAAAAATATGACTCCTTCTGAAGCAAATTGCTCTCCAGCTGTGAACTATGAAACAAGGGGAATGCAGTCAGTTACTCTGTGGCTTCTAACCCCGCTCTAATTCATAGACAGCTATAGAGGAATGGGCCCCACAATTCCTCCTTTGCATGTTTCTTTCATGGAGTTAGCAAGATGTATGAGAAAGCAAAAGCTGACCCCACACCTGATTTCTGAATGCTGTCCACATACCTGCCAGGAGGCAGCTGAAAGCCAACCAGCTCATGCCACGAGCTCCGCTTTCTCTTTTACTCCACTGCCGAATTCTGTGATAACCATAAATTTGATAATTGTCTTCACCTCAAACGCTCTGACCCATCCTTCCAGTTTTTATGCTCACCACTCCAAGAATGATCTTTTCTTCTTGATCATTTCTGGGCCAAGTATCTTTCTGACCAGAACTTTTTCTTCTTACAGACCAGGACATGATTATCTAAGCCTACCAATTTAATAAGCCCTTCTATCAACAAGAAAGAACACACAAAGTAGTCAAACAGCAAAGTATTTTACTAAAACAGGCATTTCCTAAATAGACCTAGGCTAGCATTCCACATATTAGTGAAGTAAATTAGAGCTAATTTTATGACCAATTTTGTGTCAACCCTGCATTCTCTCCTTCACTGACAGATGAAATCTTTCATTTAAACCTACTCAAAGGCACTTGGTGTTGTATTTGCTATTATTTCAGTTTCATATATGAATGTTTAGCAAGACATACTACTTAGTCATACAAAGGCATCTGAAAGAAAAACAAATTAGATAACAATAATTTTGTGTAACTTACATATAGTAATTATTGTGTTAAAAGTAGAAAAAAGATATTGGTGCAATTCAGGAGGTAGTAAAAAGTAAGAGTAATTGCTTGTCTTTTATAGTACAAGAAAAATTGTAATTCATAGATGAAAGAATAGAGCTAAATGTATCCTATCTTAGAAGAAATGTGTTCACATCCAGATTAACTGAAATGAGCTACAATTAAGATGATTATAGTTTAGACATTGAAGTGGGCATGAGAGTGGAGAAATTGAGTAGGAGCTAATTTACAATACATTGTATCCCCTTCTATACTACTGGGGCACAGTTAAAAAGACAAAAACATGTGTTTTATCAGTTGCTAAAAGTTAAACTAAGAAACTCATTCACTGCACCCTTAATCTACATGGTAATAAGTCTGCACTCACTTGTCAAGCTTCAAGCTGATTTCATTGCAGACCCAAAGTCTGACATTGAATTCACTTCCCTTCTCATTGGTAGGAGTTCACCAAGTCTGTCCTATTCATGGCAGGAAGGAAACTGGACCCCTCCACCACCTCCTCTTCAGCATACTTCCCTACCTTGCCTTCCTTCCCTACCTTACCCTACCTTCCCTACCTTGATTCCATGAGAACAAAGGAGCAGATACAGGCCATTTCAGTATCTACAGTGCATCAGGAAGAACAGAGACTACAGATCCAGAAATCTAGAGTTCAAAGTCTGGCTCCATTATATAGAACTCATTTGGCTGCTTAACTACTCCTAACTTCATTTTCTTTTGTATAGGGAGAAATAATATCATTCAAAATTACTAAGATAATTAATGAAGGTAATAAATAAGAAAGTATGCTTCTATGGTAAGTAATGGGACAATATTAACTGCTAACATCTCACATGTAATTTGCTTTCCATATAATCTGCTTTTGGCAATCATTGAACTATTTAGGGAGGACTCTGATCGCTCTTTTTCCCGGAATCAGCCTACGAAGCACTTTCTCTGCTGAAACACAGAGCCATTCTTTTAGTTTCCAGCATAACATAAGAGAAATAACTGCTTTCCTTAGGCAACTCAATTCATCTATGTCACCGAGAGAAAACTTCTTTATCTTGTTATATTTTCAGTCTAAATGATTTACATTTGCCTAGGCAAAACATTGCTACAGGGACTTAAAAGGCTAGTTCCTTACTCTTCATAAAAGGAGGTGGATATTGCTTTCAATTATTGACTAGGGATGGCTTTTAAGGGTCATCTAAACAGTAAGTTGTGAACTGCAGCCTCCTGTCTCGGCCCGAATGCAGCTGCCCCCCAAAGGTGGTGAAGTGAGAGTTATTGCTGAGACCAAGAATGAAATTTGACATCAGGCTTTAATTATACCTTGAAAGGCAAAGAAAATGGATAATAAAGGCTAATTCAATCAAACAGTTGATCACTAAGCAGTAATCACAACAAAAAAAGTGTATTTTTTATGTATTTGCTACAGGGTTTCACTACACAGCTTGGACTCGTAGTGACTCTCCCATTTGCAGCCTCCCAGTGCTAGAATTGCAGCTGTGCAGCACCACCACTGCTTTTGGTAGCTGGCATGGCATGCCTGGGGTTCTGGGTATGGCATGGCATGTGGTACTGGGGATCAAACCCCAGTAACTGTGCTTGCCTAAGCAGGCACTGAGTTCACTGAGTTATATTGTCAGCCCTAGAAAAATGTATTTCTATTTCAGTCAAGTGCTGCACCTAAGGAAGACTGATATTTATGTTGCTCTTACTTTTTTTTTTTTTTTTAACCAAAAGAAGTGTTTTAGTAAACCTATTCACAATTTTGTTTGGTGTGGGATTTCCTTGAGTTATAAAGGAGTGGGCCTAAAGCTGCCCACATAATTGTCCCTTCTCTGAGGACAGTCATCTAGAATTTCCACATAGTAGTAGCCTTTGCATTCTAAACAGCCAGCGTGTGAAGAGGAGAGGCACTATTAATCAAAAGCACAGGTTTCAGAAATGCAGTACCTGTATTTGCAGTTATGAAACACATTAAAGCTAAATTCAAATGCACTTAACACATTGACATTTTTGCAAAATTCTCTAACAGCTCAACCTCTTTGTATTTTACTAATTGAAGAATGTAGCTAGGTATAAGGAGCTTGTGTGTTTCCAGTTTCTACCATGTTCTAAGCAAAGGGAGCTACTTACTTCATATTTAGAATTGCCTTAAAATATTTACAAAATTCAAGAAACTGCAAGACTGCTGCAAATTTACCAAGGTACACCATATTTTTTTTTTTTTTTTTGGTGGAGGTGTGGGTACTGGGGACTAAACTGGGGCCTTGCTCTTGCCAGACAGGTATTTATGCAGCTGAGCTATACCTCTGGCCCTCATCCTATGTACTGTTGATATTCAAATAATTTTTCTTCTTACAAGTATGTTAGTGTGATATGATTTGATTTAATAAGAAACAGAAAAGCATGAACAAGATTTCTCTCATTTTTGAGTAATGAGCTGTCGGGCATGACTTCCACGAACATCGCCCAGGGAAGCACTTCCTGGTAGAGGAAATACAGCAGCATTCCCGTTTCCTGTCAGAGAAGACTGTTAGAAAGCAGAGTTAATTCGTAACACTGTTCGCTTCCTGCTGGAGCAATTTCAAAAAGAAAGGAAATGACATTAACAAAATGTAGCAGTATTTATCTTTGCAAATGTGGTTAATTTTTCCACTTTTTACTTTGCCACATTTTCTAGATTTCCGTGATAAACAGATATTTTAAATCAGAAATGTTATTTAAAAAAAAAAAAAAAGCTTAGGGCTGTTTTAAATATCCCACAAAATTCTAAAGAGAGTGAGCTTGATAGTAAATAAGCCTCTTCTTTTATACAAAATATCTATTAATAATTCTGAAAAGTTATTTGCTCATTACCCAAATCCCACTTCAATTTCTTCTCCTGTTGACTAGTAGGTAGGGTATTGAACACCTCCAGTTTCACCTGAGATGATTTGTGACACTTATTAGTCAACCAATTTAACAGCCCAACATGCTTTGGCAGTCTAATGTCACCTCTGGTCACATATTAACCTCATTTTGGCTTAAATGCTCCATTCAAATGGGAAGCCCTATCCAGCTGGCAAGGGACTAGCACTCCTTTTAAATTGGATATTATTTTGAATTACAGTCACCTCTGTCATTCAGTGTGACATGGCTGCTAAGAAGCCGAGGATCCTAGACTGCATTAATAAAAGTGTAATTTCTGGCTTATGGGAAGTAATCGTCTTTCTATATTCTGATCGAACCACATCTGGAACATTATATTCAATTACAGGTCAAAAATTTAAGGAGTATGGTAAGTCAGAATATGACCTGAATTGGAAAATCAGAATAGCAAAGGGCTGGAAGACCATTGTCACTTTTAAGAATCAGGCCACAGAAAGAGAACAAGGTAGTGTAGATAGATGTCCAATAGCTGTCCACAAATGGTGGAGATAGGTGGTAGAAATCAGAGAATTCCATACTGTTTGGAAGCAATACCAATACAGATTTTGATAGGAGAAGAACCATTTTAAATCTCCTCTTTGGCCACAACCACAAAGGGCTGGGAGTAAACTATTAAATAGGAAGTATTTTCGCATGCCAATGTGCAGTACCTAACCATTTAAACTGGTTTGAAAGGAGATGGCCCTGTATACTTGTACAGGTAAATACTAGAGTGTCTGAGAGCAGACCAAGAGATAGTTGTTGGCAATTGATCTCCACTACTGGGAGCAGAAGTGTCTCGGCCTGGCCTAGAAAGTAGCGTGAGGCAGTTGAAAGCCCTTGGAAAAACCTCACTGTGCCTTTAGCACATGCAAAGCACAGAGCCAGATGTGGAGACTGGAGCCAGACTCACAAAAGCAAATCCCATAGGTGGATGATGACAGTGTGCTGGCCACTTCAGTCTCTGCCCTCAGAGCCAGTGGAGGAGCTTCACTGGGAAGGGCCTATAACTCATCTTCCACACGGCTGCCTAAAGGTGTGTGGCTGACATGCCTGGTAGAGGCCAAAATACACCCTTTTGGCTGCACCGGGGAAGGGTTGTGTCTAACCACTCAGAGGGTGTGGGGAGTTTTTGCACAGAGGTACTGCAATTTGCCAACCTATGAACTCCGCAGTCTCCTTCCCCATGGGTCACCTTTCTCTAAATTGCTAAAGGCAGCCACTAGGATAGGGTCACCTGAGCAGGTAGATGTCAGTATCTCTCCTGGACACGATTTGACCTTTGAAGAAGAGAAGATCAAGTTGGAATTATCCTAAAAGAATTTTTTCAAGGGAACCACAGGAAAGATGATGTCCAAGAAAAGAAGTGAGTTTGTTGAGTCATTGTCTATCTGGAGAATTGTGAATGCCCAATCAAAAGAAAATGCACCTGTGCTTAGCTCCGTTCAGATAAAAAAAAATCCCTAGTAACATAAGTTCTCTAAACTTGTAAAAGCCCAACATAAGAGACAAAAATCAATATTTTATTTTTTTTAATATTTTCTAAACACAGAATCATCCCTGTTATACCATGTTAGTACCTGTCAGGTTCTCTTTCCACCTGACTCTGTTCCAAAGATGTCAGCTGCAAGAGGGTACAGAAGTATGAGTTGGAGACATATATATATATATATATATATATATATATATATATATATATATATATACACACATACATACATACATATATAAAATCAGATCATTTCTTTATACTCAGAATCTTAGTGGCAGGGGCAACCAACAAGCTGGAAGATTTGAACTTCATTTCTCTCAAACTTTCAAGTATTGCTGAAGAAAAGATGTTAGAAATAGGGTGTAGCTCAGTGGTAGAGCACGTTTCTAGCATACATAGCAATCCTGGGCTATACCGCTACAACTGAAAAAACATAGACATTTAACTTAATTGGAAAAATGAGATCTTTTGTCACTAACAAACAAACGGTGCTTTTATTTCTAATAGACACACATGTGCACGCGTGCACACACACAGAACCTGCCGGAGAAAGTAGCAGAGAAAGAAATGTCTCTGCAGCAGAGGCTGGAAGAGATAGCTCTAAGAGAAGAGAATAAAGAGGAATTTCCATGTGCCTGTGCAATTTCATACAAGTATGTACACATACACACTTGTGTGGGAGGCATAGCTTTCAATAAGAAATTCTCAGTGTTACATGCTTTTCACAAAATGGCCCACCTCAGAAATGATGGCTCCTGTTCTTATCTGTAGAGGCTGAGAAGACAAAGCCAGGCATAACATTTCTCTGGAGCTAGTTCTATCTGTTTCTATGACTTAGTAAGAGTTTGTGTTAATGGGAAGGATACAGGAAAGAGATAACCTAGGAGACCCATGAATCTCCAGATTAATGATAGTGATTTTTATTTCTGAAAGCAGAGACCCTTCCAATGTCCAAATGCTGGGTCCACACTACTTCCCTGGGAATCATTACAGTAGAAATCTACTCCTTCAGACTAGAGTTATTCAGTGTGGGATAATGGATCCAGCTCACAACACATGATCATACTTCTGCACAATTGAGATGACACCCTAATTTATTGCAATTTAATGAAGTAAATTCTATCAATATTTGAAAATAATTACTCTGGTCAAAGTGATTTCAGAATTTGGTTGAGTCTAGAAGTTACAGTGTCCTACAAATGCAGCCGAAACAGAAACCCACAGGGACCAGATTCATTTATTCCAAATGCTTCATCCAAGCTTTAGATTATTCTTATCAGATTAATTTCTCAAATTGACCTTTAGGAGACAGCAGAATCTAACCCAGAGGCCCTAACCAGAATGATCTTATTTTTCCCATGGCTGAGACAAAATACATGACACCCAAAGTTAAAGGGAGAAAAGGTTTACTTGGCACACAATTGGCAGAGGTTTCACTCAGCACTGACTGACTCTGAGGCAAGGAGGCATAACAGAGGGGCAGCAACGAGGAGAAAGAGTGCATGTGGGGCAGAAAGTAAGAAAACAGCACAGCAGCGAAGTGGCAAGGAAGACAACCACAGCCAATGACCTTCTTTCTGTCCTTTACATCATATCCAGGCATGCACATCCTTGATGCTATCATTGCGCTGTGAAGCCATTCCAACATCTTATCCTTGATCCCAGCATGATACCCTAGGTCCACCTACCTCAGAAAAGGCTGTCCTATGACCACATGAGGCTTTGGGGAACATCTTGACACAAACTATAATGAGGAGGAAAGGGGGAAAAGATTTTGCAAATTTTATATGTGCAGAAGCTTATAATGAATAGGAAGAGAGACAGGCATGGCTGATGACCCCTGCCCAAATTGAACACACACATCCAAATATGTTTATGTCCCATCTACCATAATCCTGCCAGGAAGTAAAGCACTGTCAACTTAATTAGGATAGCAGAGGGTTTTTGCTGAACTCCAAAACAAATTAGGCCATGAAAAGCTAACAATCCATTCCTTCAATTTCATGTTCATGTTCATTGTTCTCTCAGTCAATTGGCAGGAGCTTCAGTAGGTAGTGGGATAAATTCATGAGCAAAACAGATACAAAAATTCTATTATAGATCCAAAGGTGCAGCCAAGAACACAGAATCAAAGAGCTGAAAGTGTGATGAGGTTAAGAAAGGAAATGAGGGAGGCATAAAACCAACATTAGGGCTCCATTTTACAACACTTTATCCCATCACCAGAAACTTTTATTGCTACCAAGGTTCATCCATCCCCATGAAGACAGGGAATGAGGACTACCGCTTTCCTTGTGTTATGTTATATTAACCAAGCTGGACTTGTGTAAGAAAATACCATATGGTGGATACCCTAAATTACAGACTGGTTTTTGCACATTTCTAGAGATTGAGTAGCCAAGATTGAGGTAAGCAGCATGGTTAGTTTCTTGCAGTCTTACAGGTGGCTTCACACAGTAGCGAAAACTCTCCTGTTCTGCGTACCCTTCATCCTATAAGGGTACCCATACTGTCTGACTGGTGCCCCACACTTATGGCCTCAGTTAACCTTCATCATCTTACAGACCCATCTCCGAAGTCACACTGAAGATCAGTGCTTCAATGCCAAAAATTTGTGGTCTATATCACGTAGTAGAAAAAGAATGAAAATCCTCAAGCTAAGCTTTTCTGAAAATGAAGTCAGATAAGCAAACATTACTCAAAATCAAAACAAACAAAGGCCTTTGCCTTACCCTGAGATAGTGACCCACTAGGAAGTTGCTTTGGTACCAGCAGAAATGCATAGTGAGTTGTCCAAACCATCCTGCTAACATATATAGATAAATTTCTTTCCCCCAAGTCCTTCTTCTGTCTTTCTTCTCAACTCAGTAACTCTTTCCTTCTGAATTAGTTCATTCCTTTTTCCCTATTGTACCCTTCAGATTCCATATTTCTCTATCAGGTTCTTACACTAAGGAGACAATATGATGTTTGAATATGTGGATCTGATTTATTTCACTTAGGAGTATGTTCTCTAGTTGCATCCAATTACTGAAAAAAGACTCAAATTTACCCTGTTGTATAACTGAATTATGTAAAAAATCACATTTTCTTTATCCATTCTTCAGTTGATGGGCATCTGGACATTCCAGGATTTAGGTATGACAAATTACACTGTTATAAACATACATACACATGTATTACTGTGGTGTGAGTTTTTCAATTCTTCTGCACTTCAGAGGAAATCTCCAACACAGTCAAAAGAAAACCCACAAACTGGGAAAATATTGTGGACAACTGCCCCTCAGATAAAGCCCTTCTATCTAGAACATATAAAGAATTAAAAAAAATCAGGCCTCCCAAATTTAAAGACCTAATTAAAAAATGGGCTCATGAGATGAGTATACACTTCTCAGAGGAAGAAATACAAATGGCAAGTAAGTATATGAAAAAATGTTCAACGTCATTGATCATTTGAGAAATAAAAATTAAAACAACACTGAGATTCCACCTCATCCCAGAAGGAATGGCCAATATCAAGAAGTCAGTCCATAACTAATGCTGGAGAGGCTGTGGGGGAAAAGAAACCCTTCTGCACTGTTTGTCGGAGTGCAGACTGGTACAACCACTGTGGAAATCAGTATGGGGATTCCCTAAAACACTAGGATTGGAGATCCCACTCAAATCAGCTATTCCCTTCCTAGGTATGTTTTTTCAGAAGAATTATGTTGTCTTTTGATGGTGTCCTGAAGTGCAGGGAGAAGTGAGGCCTAGTGTCTGTTTGGCAGCTCTATTCCCGGGCCATCTCAGGAGAAGGAGGTTTATAAATCTCACTGAAAATGCATAGTGTACATCACCCACTCCCAGCTCCTGCATTGTAACAGTGAGCTGTGTCATACCAGGAAGCCTGTGTGGGAAAAGTAGAAGCAGAAGACATCTTTGAAGGATGAATGGTGTGTGACAGAACAGTGTACTTCCCCTTGTAGTTGGCGTCACTAACAAGAATTGTAAATGGAGAAAGAAGCACAATTAAGAGGTAGGTGTCTTGTCGACTTCTGCACAATTCCTATAAAGCAGGAGCACCTGCTAGTTACCACAAGTCCTGTTGTGTTCCTGACTCCTCTGAAGGGCCTCAAGAGGCTTCAGTTAACTGATACTCCACAGTGACATCAAGTGGTGACAGGAGAACCACCAACTTTTTTGGCACCAGGGACTGATTTTCTGGAAGACAATTGTTCCATAGATGAGGAGATAGAGATAGGTTCAGGATTAGAGTGTCTTAAAGGTACACAACCTAGATCTTTGCATGTGCAGTTCGTGGTGGGGCTTGAGTTCCTATAGGAATCTAATGCAACAGCTGACCTGAGACCAGGACAGGTGGTCATGGGGTGGAGGCGGGCACTGTAAATGTAGATGAAGCCCCACTGGCTGGCCCACTGCTGCTCATCCCCTGATGCACAGTCACATTCCTCAAAGCCACAGGTCGCAGCCAGTCTATGTCTCTGGGCTTAGGGGCCCTGCTATAAAGCCGAGTTCATGTGTCTGTGGCTGGCCAGGGCTCTATAGGCTAAGCCAGCAATATACAAAGCAACCAAAAGACTAAGAAAAATAAAAAAGGCTGTGGTATTTATTGATCTGCGTAGAAGCAATGCTGCACTTGAAGGTTACGTAAAGAATTTGTCAAGCATAATATTTAAAAAGTTTTCCTTAAAAATATTTTACACAAATAATATTAGTACAATAAGCAAAAGTAAAAAAGAAAAATGTTACTTCCAACCTCATAATTTATGACACGTCAGCATCTCTTCCCCTTGTCCATTTCAATGGAAATGTCACACACCTTGGAGCAGAAAAAAAAGAGCATTGTAGAGCATTGTGTTCAATCCCTAGTATAAATAGAAAGGAGGGAGAGAGAGGCTACTTGGAGTTGTGACTTGGTACTTGGAATTCCTCACGGGATTTGCTACAATTTCCTAAATACTGTGCAATGCCTTAGAGCCTTTGGCAGCCTCTTCTTTTCCTCCTCCTCCTTTTCCTCCTCCTCCTCCTCCTCGTTTTCCTTCTCTTCCTCTTCCTCCTCCTTCTCCATGAATGGACACCTCATCAGCTTCTCCCACACCTCAGTCCATTTTCTCTCACATGCATTTCTTAATGAATTTCTGCACATTCAATCCAAGCACTGGCAAAGAAAAGGAGTTCAATACACCTTAAAATGTAGCAATAAAGAATTATGACACAGAAAGCACAGAGCTAGAGGGATAGCAGAACTATAGTAGTGGAATCCTGTACAAGACTGAGTTCAAACTCTTTTAAACCTTAAGAAATTTTTACTAGACCAGTAACTCTGTCCTCAGTCACTACAGCGCTGTGGCAATGCATACGTGCCTGCTGAAGCACCAGCTAGTTATTACAAGTCCTGTCGTGCTCCTGCCTCCTCTGAAAGGCCTCCCCAGGCTTCAATTAACTGATGTTCCACAGTGACATCAAATGGTGACAGGAGAAACAACAGCAGTGATAATTATGGTTCTCTTTGTCTGTCTTTTTTTTTTTTTTTCCCACAGATTTATTGCTAACAAGCATTATTCTCTGGACTAGATTAACATATTTGGAAGTTATATAGATGCCTTAAATAGTGAAACCCAAGAGGGTCATCGTATTTATTAGAATGGAAGATACGGGGGCAGGAATGAGGACAATAAACATGTATGAAACCCAGGCTGGGGATATAAGGAAGAACAAAACTCCCAAGCTCCCTGCCCATATGATATTTGTTCTCATTTTAAGAATTAAGAGTTTTATATAAATATCCTTGGAAACTTCAAGCCTTGTGGAAAACTTGAAGCTGAAAATTAAATATTGCCTTTACTCAGCCTGCTCTGGCAATGGGGCTGGTGAAGCATGTGGTGCCAGGAATCAAACCATGGTCCCTGAAGTTGCCTAAGCTTGTATATGCAAGCCCTTTAGACCACTGAGCCATCTCACTGGCCCTGAAAATGCATTTAAACAAGAAAAATGGAGAAATTCTGTTGGCATCAGGCTTGGATTGGATGTGCAGAAATTCATTAAGAAATGCATGTGAGAGAAAATGGACTGAGGTGTGGGAGAAGCTGATGAGGTGTCCATTCATGGAGAAGGAGGAGGAGGAAGAGGAGGAGGAGGAAGAAGAGGAGGAGGAGGAAGAAGAGGAGGAGGAGGAG